>CAUYPO010087184.1:0-18541 GCA_963574435.1 Cheirogaleus major | reverse complement strand
AGTCCCAGCTACTTGGGAGGCTGAGGCAGAAGGATCGCCTGAGCCCAGGAGTTTGAGGTTGCTGTGAGCTAGGCTGACGCCACGGCACTCTAGCCAGGGCAACAGAGTGAGACTCTGTCTCAAAAAAAAAAAAAAAAAATTTCTTTCTATTTTTAGTAGAGACGGGGTCTTGCTCTTGCTCAGGCTGGTTTCGAACTCCTGACCTTGAGCGATCCACCCGCCTCAGTCTCCCAGAGTGCTAGGATTACAGGAATGAGCCACCGCTCCTCAGCTGTATGTATCTCTTTAGAATAAGGATATTTTCTGAAATAATCACAGTATAGTTATTACCTTCAGTAAATTTAACATTAATACCATGTTTTAATCTACTATTGAATTCCAATTTTGTCAATCGACCCAGCAGTATTCTTCTATAGCTTTTCTCCCTCAGTACAGTCTAGGATCAGGAATTACATTTAGTTATCATGTTTCTTTAATCTCTTCTAATCTGGAATAGCCTTTCTTTGTCTTTTGTGACTTTGACAGTTTTTTGAAGTTTATGGTTCTCCCCTCCCCCCTTTCTTTTTCTTTTTTTTAAATTAACAGACTTTATTTTTTAAAGTATTTTTAGCTTCACAGCAAAATTAAGCAGAAATTACAGGAGTTCCCATATTACGCCTTCCACAAATATGCAGCTTCTCCCACCATCAATATCCTACATGAGTGTGCTATATTTGCTTTAATCGGTAAACTGGCATTGATGCATTATTATCAACAGAAGTCCATAGTTTACATTAGGGCTCAATCTTTGTATTGTACATTCTATTGGTTTTGACCCTTTTTATTTTTAATAGCACATTCTTCATTTTGGATATATGTTTTTTTCACAGGGTATTGCATCTGGTGATACACAATGTCCATAAACTCCTCACTGCTAATGTTAATTTTGATCACTTGGTCAAGATGTTGTCCATTTTCTTCCACTGTATAGTAACTATTATTTCCCTTGGAACTAATCAGCAATCTGTGAGGATATATTTTAAGACCATGTAAATATCCTCCTCCTCATAAAAATTTCCCTCTAAATTTAATATCCATTGTTAATTTTTGTCTGAAGCACTCTTTGCTATAATGCTGCAGAATGATTTTCTACTCTCACACTCTCTCCACATTGCCTATTCAACATCTTCTCTAAGTAAGAGACTTCCCTCCCCTTCCCCATTTATTTATCTACTTATTTAGTATCAGTATGGATTCATAGCTTCCTATATTTTTAATTGTTTATAGTAAATTACTGGACTTAATTTTTTTGGTGCTCAGATTATCTCTGATTTGGCCAGTGGGAGCCCCTGTGTAGTTGTCTAAAATTAGTGACTGAAAGTAGATGCCCTGTTGGTTAAATTTTGCCCTTTAGGTAGAATTGGGCTGCTAGTTTGCAAATAAACTGATAAAAGACCTATTTGTTTCTTTTCTCTTACAGTCTGGAGAAAAAAAGAAAGATGATGAAACAGTTGATAGCTTAGGTAAGAATTTTTTTCTTTTACCTTTTGACCTAAAAAGCAGAGATGCAAACTTAAATGCCTGCAGGAGCCAGGCAGGTAATATAAATGGAGTGAGGATGATTGTTGCAAATTGGAAAGCACATGGCTTATCTTAGCTGCCTGGTTCTCACCCAGCTCTGGTTGAGGGCTGCTTTGGGGGAATCTGGGTCTGATGCTGTTGGGGCTTTCTTCTTTGGTCCTTCTCTGTTCCCTGCAACCCAAAATTCAGATTTTTAATTGAGGTTTCTGATTGTTAAACATTCATAGGTAATTCAAATTTTTAAAAAACTGTGTGGGCCTAACAAAATATGACTGCAGATCTATTATCAGTTGCACTTTCTGGAATAAAGTAAATGAGTTGTGTAAGATATCATTGGCCACTTGTGTTTGCCAGAGGTTTTAGGTATAAGTTTGGTTGATGCTAAAGGGAATATCTGTATCTATGAAAATGAAAACCAGCATCCTACTCTTAGATCAGGGGCTTTCTTTCTTTGTTAGGCCCCCTGGAGAAAGGACAAGTGAAAAATGAGGCTCTTAGAGAATTGAGAGTGGAGCTCAGCAAAAAACACCAAGCTCGGGAACTTGATGGATTTGGCCTCTATCTGTAAGTGTTAGAGTAATTTGGAACTTTCTAGAATATTCTCCTGAGTAGAAGGGAGATGTTATAAAGCATTAACTTCACCTTTAATTGTTTCCTTTTTTCCCAGTTATGGTGTGGTGCTTCGAAAACTCGACTTGATAAAAGAGGCCATTGATGTGTTTGTGGAGGCCACTCATATTTTGCCTTTGCACTGGGGAGCCTGGTTAGAACTCTGTAACCTAATCACGGACAAAGAGATGGTAAATTGAGATGAGCTATGTGAAGAACCCTCCACTTCAAGGCTTATGTAATTCTGTAATAATGTAGGGGTGGAGGAAGAGTTTTGTAAGACCTTTGGTTGCACCTCTGGTCTCTTCCACTGCTTTGGAATTTAGATCTTTGTTTGAAAGACTAATGACTAGCTCTTGGTCAGTAGTTGCTGTTGGATTTGCATCAGTTATATTAGGACATTTTTTCATATTCTTGTTTTCACATTCAGGTTTTATGGTAACTTATTTTATAAACTAAATGTTACAGTCTTTCCCCCAATTCTAAAAATGCTATAGGAAAAGTTTATCTAATATTAAGGATTATATGAAAACAACTTCTGAGCTGTCATGGATTCTGTAAAGATTTGGAGATTTGTTTATTAATGAAATAATGTATATGACATTGCTTTATAAACTGTAATCTTTTTTTTATTTTGAGACAGAGTCTCAATCTGTTCCCTGGGCTAGAGTGCCGTGGCGTCAGCCTAGCTCACAGCCTCAGCCTCCCAAGTAGCTGGGACTACAGGCATGTGCCACCATGCCTGGCTAATTTTTTCTATTTTTAGTTGTTTGGCTAATTTCTTTCTATTTATAGTAGAGACGGGGTCTCGCTCTTGCTAAGGCTGATCTCGAACTCCTAAGCTCAAGCAATCCTCCTGCCTCGGCCTCCCAGAGTGCTAGGATTACAGGCGTGAGCTATCACGGCTGGCCTAACTGTAATCATTTTATTAGTCATTATTAAGGACATTGTCTATAGTGTTTATTTTGCTGTTCTTCAGTAGTTAATGGAGGCAATAACACACTTCCCTTTGTTAGCTCTAAAGAGCCAAAGACTGGTTGATTTTGCCTAGTCATGAGTCATGCTGCTATGTCTGTGTCTGAAATCTTGTCTTGGTTTACTTGTATTCATCTGTCTCTAACTGCCTACTAGGCTTGCATTGAAAGTTTGTTTTATCTCTGAATTCAAAATATGCAAAACCAAATTTCTCATCTTGCCTACCAAATTTTCTCTTTAACTCCCAACTTGATAGATTCTTACTAGTATCCTAGTATCACTATTTCTCAAAGTACCCAATCTGGACACTTCAGAATCATATTTGTCTCTCCCCTTTCTCTTATCTCCCTTTAACTAGTCATGAGACATTGCCATGGCCTTGGTTACTTTCCTATATACATCTTTTTCTCTTTGTTTCCTTTAGCATATCAGTTATCATCTCAAATTTGGATTACTTATAAGTAATAGATACTTTCTATCTAACATTCCCATTTTAATACATCCATTTCCAAGCCTTCCTGCATACTGTTTCTCAACTTATTCTTAAAGCACCCACATCATCATGTTATTCTCTTGCTAAAACTTTGCAGTGGTTTCCTATTGTATCACATTTTCTGTTGCACCATAGTACCCACCCTACCAGTTCAATCTTATTTTTCTACTACTTGCCAGTACATAGCCTCCCCTCAAACTAGGCTAGTTTCCTCATCCTACTCATCCATACTCATCATGACTCTTTTTTGCCTCTGCTTACGTTGTTGCCCTTGCCTAGAATATTGTCTTCTTTCTCTTCCTTTCCCTTTTTCTATTCAAATCCTACCCATGCTCTAAGATTCACCTCAATCCTTTCTTAATTCTTTAAAGCCTTTTCCAACTAGGCCCCTGCCTCCCCATTGTGCTTATAAGTCATATTCACTTAGTAGGACTACCTTGTGTTCATTATTAGGTACTCTAATAAAATTTTAGCGATAAATTCCTTTAGACAATATAGTTCCTGGATGTTTGTTTGGGAGAGAGGTCAAATTATATTGTGTCTCTCTCTCTCCTGCTGCCAGCTGAAGTTCCTGTCTTTGCCAGACACCTGGATGAAAGAGTTTTTTCTGGCTCACATATACACAGAGTTGCAGTTAATAGAGGAGGCCCTGCAAAAGTATCAGAATCTCATTGATGTGGGCTTCTCTAAGAGCTCATATATTGTTTCCCAAATTGCAGTTGCCTATCACAATATCAGAGGTGAGTGAATAAGGATAATGAAATACCATCAGACTCTGAGAGGTGCACTGTGTTGTTTTCTGAACTGTTTTTCTTCTTTCTGTAGATATTGACAAAGCCCTCTCCATTTTTAATGAGCTAAGGAAGCAAGACCCTTACAGGATTGAAAATATGGACACATTCTCCAACCTTCTTTATGTTAGGGTGAGCTGATTCCCTTTCTTGGGCTTGATTAAGCTCTTTTGTGCTTTAATCTTCTGGTTTGGATTGTCACTCAGTTGTGTTAGATACAGGAAAAATAATTTAGGGAGTTCCTTTTTTGTGCTTAGATCATCTTTCTGTTTCTTCCAGAGCATGAAATCTGAGTTGAGTTATTTGGCTCATAACCTCTGTGAGATTGATAAATATCGTGTAGAAACGTGCTGTGTAATTGGTAAGAGTTAACTACATTTTTTTCTTTTAAGGTTTTTCTTTATTCTAAGTAACACAAATGTAAAAATAACAGTATTTAAAGTGTCAAAGGTAACAGAATTATATACCACAGAATGTGAAAACTCACTATAATCCCACCCCAAAGATTGTTTGGTGAACATGATTCCAGAATATTTTTCTGTGCAAATACTAAAAAGGTATGTGTGTGTGAGTAGTTTGCTTGCAAAATCTATATCATTATATGTACTGCTTTATAATGTCCTTTATTTAAACTTTTTTTTTTTTTTTTTGAGACAGAGTCTCATTCTGTTGCCCGGGCTAGAGTGCCGTGGCGTCAGCCTAGCTCACAGCAACCTCAAACTCCTGGGCTCATGCAATCCTCCTGCCTCAGCCTCCTGTAGCTGGGACTACAGGCATGCACCACCATGCCCGGCTAATTTTTTCTATATATATTTAGTTGGCCAATTAATTTCTTTCTATTTTTAGTAGAGACAGGGTCTCACTCTTGCTCAGGCTGGTTTTGAACTCCTGACCTTGAGCGATCCTTCCGCTTCTGCCTCCCAGAGTGCTAGGATTACAGGCATGAGCCACTGTGCCTGGCCCTCATTTTTTATTTTTAAAAATGTAGCTTTACTGAGGTATAATTTATATTCCATAAATTTTCACCCATTTTAAGTTTACAGTTAAATGAGCTTTTGTAAATTGATACAGTTTGTAACCATAACCATAGTCCAGTTTAGAATACTCCATCACCCCCAAAAGTTCCCCTGTGTCTATTTGCAGACAGTCCCATCCCCATACCCCAGCAACGACTTCTTTGCTTTCCATCTCTATAGTTTTGCCTGCTCATATAAATGGCATCTTGCACTATTTAGTCTTACTATCTGGCTTCTTTCAGTTGGCATGTTTTTGAAGTTCATCCGTGCTATAGCATGTATTGATAGTTCTTTTTATTGCTGAGTAGTATTCCATTGTTTGGATATACCACATTTTGTTTATTCATTCACCAGTTGATGTAAGACAGACGGCTTTTATACTCTTCTTCAAATAAACTTTTTCACAGAATCCTAAAATCTTTCACTTCCACTTTTCAAGATTGATGGTAATAGAACAGGTTTGATTCTTGTGGGAAAGAGAAGCTCAGAGCTCTACCTTTTTTTTTGAGGGTATAAATTATGATTTATTAGAAGGTGATAATTTCCATAGAATAAAGATAGGGCATTGTAAGAAGGATTGAGAGAGTCAAGATGGGTTGGATTAGCCGGGCATGGTGGCGCATGCCTGTAGTCCCAGCTACTAGGGAGGCTGAGGCAGGAGGATCGCTTGAGCCCAGGAGTTTGAGGTTGCTGTGAGCTAGGCTGATGCCACAGCACTTTAGCCTGGGCAACAGAGTGAGACCCTGTCTCAGAAAAAAAAAAAAAAAAGATGGGTTGGATTGCAATTTTTTTTTGGTACAAAATATTTTACATATTTATGGGGTACATGTGAATATTTTTTACATGCATAGAATGTGTAGTGATCAAGTCAGAGTATTTGGTGTGTCTATCACCTTAAATATTTATCATTTCTATGTATTGGTAACATTTCAAATACTCTCTTCTAGCTACTTTGAAATATATAATACACTGTTGCTAATTATAGTCACCCTACTCTGCTGCTGAATATTGGGGCTTTTTTCTTCTATCTAACTGTATGTTTGTGCCCACTATGCAACCTCTCTTTATCCTCTCCTTCTACCCACACACCCTTCCCAGCCTCCAGTATCTGTCATTCAATTCTCTATCTCCACGAGACCAACATTTTTAGCTTCCACACATGAGTGAGAATATACCATATCTGTTTTTCTGTGCCTGGCTTATTTCACTTAACATAATGACCTCCAGTTCCATCCATGGTACAGCAAATGACATGATTTCATTCTTTTTTTATGGCTAAATTATATTCCATTGTGTATATAAACCACATTTTCTTTATCCATTTGTCTGTCAGTAGGTTGATTCCATATCTTTGTTATTGTGAATAAACAAGCAAGTGCAAGTATTCCTTTGATATGTTGATTTTCCTCTGGAGAAATACCAAGTAGTAGGATTGCCAGATGGTATGGTAGTTCTATTTTTAGTTTTTTGAGAAATCTCCATGTTTTCCACAGTGGTTGTACAACAGTGTATGAGTTCTTTTTTCTCTTGCCAGCATCTCTTATTTTTTTCTTTTTAACAATACCATTATAACTCAGGTAAGATCATATTGTGGTTTCGATTTGCGTTTCCATGATGATTACTTATGTTGAGTTTCTTTTCATATACCTGTTGGCCATTAGTATGTCTTTTTTTGAGAAATATCTATCCATGTCCTTAGCTCATTTTTTAAGGGCTTTTTTTTTATTGTCCAATTGTTTGAGTTCCTTTTATACTCTGGGTATTAGTCCTTTGTCAGATGAATAGTTTACAAATATTTTCTCTCATTCAACAGGTTGTCTCTTCACTGACAGAGCTCTACATTTTTACCCTTGATGTACCTCCTTAGAAATGTAGGCTCTAAGGAATATAGTTTGAAAACCACCAATCTAAAGTGTACTCTGGAAATTTCCTACTCTTTATTAAGAAAATGTGTATCTGGTTCCACTTAGAGGTTGGAATAAAAATTAAGGAAAGAAAATATATATATAAATGCTATATCCAGATGAGATAAAATGAAAAACTTGGAACGTTTAGAAACACTTTTTTAAAAAAGAACATCTGATAAATGAAATATATTTCCCAAGGGAATGATATTTCCCTTGTGTACAATTGGTTTTTTTGCCAGGACTTTAAGGCAAATAGGTTATAGTTTCATGCCTACTTGGTAGAATGCTATTTTTTTTTTTTTTACCCGAAAGTGGAAAGAAAGGTAGAATGCTATTTTAATGGACTCTTATTTTTACCTTTCTAGTTACTCATTTTTTGTTTTTTGTTTTTAATCAGGCAATTATTATAGTTTACGTTCTCAGCATGAGAAGGCAGCCTTATATTTCCAGAGAGCCCTGAAATTGAATCCTCGGTATCTTGGGGCCTGGACACTGATGGGACACGAGTACATGGAAATGAAGAACACATCTGCTGCTATCCAGGCTTATAGGTGAGCACCTAGTTGAGGGGGGAGGTAGGGCAGATTGCTGTGATATCAGTAGCCTCTGTTGAGGTTGCAAGTTGCTAACCTTGATTCTGCCCTCTTACCAGTCTGTCTCTTCCATTTCTTAGACATGCCATTGAGGTCAACAAACGGGACTACAGAGCTTGGTATGGCCTCGGGCAGACCTATGAAATCCTTAAGATGCCATTTTACTGCCTTTATTATTATAGGCGGGCCCACCAGCTTCGGTAAGTCTTGTCACTTGACAATGTGTTTGATGTGGGAAGGGCTAATAATTTTTCTTTTGATAGCTACTGATGAATCACAGTGAAAGGTTTTGGACTCTTGGAGACCTGAGCTTAAACTTCCCAAACACTGTTTGGTCTTTTTGAGACAGAGTCTTCCTCTTTTGCCTAGGCTAGAGTGCAGTGCTGGCAGTGTTATAGCTCATTGCAACCTCAAACTCCTGGGCTCAAGCAATCCTCCTGCCTCAGCCTCCCGAGTAGCTGGGATTACAGGTGCATGCCACCACCATGCCTGGGTAATTTAAAAGTATTTTTTAGAGACAGGGTCTTGCTATGTTGCCCAGGCTGGTCTTAAACTTTTGGCCTCAAGTGATCCTTCCACCTTGGTCTCTGAAAGTACTGAGGTTATAGGCATGAACCATTGCACCCAGCCTGGTCATGTTTGTTTAGTGTATAACTAACAGTATAATTACAAATAAAAAGTAATCTAATTATGAAACATTAGGTTAAAGACTAGTCGTCGCATACATTTGAAATAGTAGTTGTGCTGGTTCTTCAAGGGAAAACTACAGTTACTATTAAAGTCTTTGTTCAGACTGACAATTCTTTTTCAGGCCCAATGATTCTCGTATGCTGGTTGCTTTAGGAGAATGTTATGAGAAACTCAATCAACTAGTGGAAGCCAAGAAGGTATCTGAAATTGGGTTCTGAAGAATTTGAATGAATGGATCTCTTGTTTAGATAAAGGTTGGGTTATCTTGTGCTCTAATTTTTCCCTTATTTTTATCTACCTGCATAGGAAAGTCTGAATATTTATAGGTACATAGGGTAAAAGCAAAGCTTTGCTAAGATCATCAGTGGGAATGTCAGTATGAAGCCTGGTGCTATCAGAGCTAGTAAAAATGGCTTACATTCTGCAAGTCTGAACTTCTGGGAGGCTGGCAGGGCCTTAGCCTTTATGTGATTAGTCATGGCACATGGGACAGTGGTCAAAGTGACCAGTTTATTTTTTTGACAGTGTTATTGGAGAGCTTACGCCGTGGGAGATGTGGAGAAAATGGCTCTGGTGAAACTGGCAAAGTGAGTGAAAGGAGTGAAATGCTATTGATATTTGTGTTGGCTTCTCTGGGTTGGTAGGTCTTGCATGTTCTAGGGCCTCCCATCTATCTACCGTCCTTCATGGTTGTGGGGATGTAGCAGGGTGTCTGAATGCTGGTTTGTGAATTTAGCCATCTTGACTCTAGAGAATGCTACTTTGAAGGGGGGAATTGCTTTCCTATTAGGCAAGGGATCAAGAATGAACTGAAGAAAAATGAAATTTGTGTCAGAGCAGTCTATGAACACAACTTTAAAGTACTGATCTCTTCCTGATAAGGGCCAGAAAAATTAGGAATAACTCAAATAGTAGGCATGAGGTTCTTAAATGCAATTTCATTCCTGCCAGTTCTTTTCTGAGTTCTTAGAAAAAAATCTGAATTGCTTGGTATCTTTTTTAGTCTCACTCTGGATATCACCAGAAAATTTTTTAAGAATGTTATCCAGGTTAAGTATTTACTAACTCTCCATCATTAGTAGCAGAGTCATGATTCTAAGTTTTGATAACAGTAACCAGCACATCTTGTGGGCACTAATACTATTCTAGGTCCCAGGGTATCGTTTATGTCAAAATTTGTACTCGTCTGTGTATTGTCATTCTTTGGTCTTAATTATGGTGCTTTTACTTTTTGTCACTTACTTGCTTCAAGATCTGATTTGTACTAAAGGCCAATTTCTTTTGTAGGCTTCATGAACAATTGACTGAGTCAGAACAGGCTGCCCAGTGTTACATCAAGTATATCCAAGATATCTATTCCTGTGGGGTATGTATCATAGCATGGGAATTGTGTTGCTGATCTTATTATTATCACCTCAGTCATTTCTGCTTTCCCTTTCTAGGAAATAGTGGAACACTTGGAGGAAAGCACTGCTTTCCGCTATCTCGCCCAGTACTATTTTAAGTGCAAGCTGTGGGACGAAGCTTCAACTTGTGCCCAAAAGTGCTGTGCATTCAATGATGTGAGTGTCAGTTCTTTAATAAAGGGTTTGGATTTTAGGCTGAAACATTTGATCTTTACCATGATTTGGGTGGAATGTAAGTAGAAAGCCTACCATGATCTGTGGAACTTGTATTAATATATCAGTATCTTTTTTTTTTTTTCCCTTCTTTCCAACTTGTCACTAACTTGAGAATTGTATCAGTATCTTAATAACCTATTTTTGAGAATAGCCTTGGGTATATTTTGAAACAGTTGCTTAACTTTGTTTCAGACCCGGGAAGAAGGTAAGGCCTTACTCCGGCAAATCCTACAGCTTCGAAACCAAGGCGAGACTTCTACCACCGAGACGCCTGCTCCCTTTTTCCTCCCTGCTTCACTCTCTGCTAACAACACTCCCACACGCAGAGTTTCTCCACTCAACTTATCTTCTGTCACGCCATAGTTGGCTACTTTCAAGCCAGCACGTTGCTAGACCCATCGTAAACCTTACCTCCACGTACAGAACGGTCACATCTGTTCTTCCAAGGACCACAGCTCTTCTTGTTTCTACAGATGGAAACAGCTCCATGGAGACAGTTTATATAATCGCCTTCAGAAGCAGATTGACAGAATAATACTGGCAGGAAGGCATTGTCTTTTGCCAATTAGAAGCACTTCTATCTCCCTTCTGTTGAGAGTAGCTTTGGATCCTCCCACCCTACCCCACAAAAAAACTCATCCCCTTTACAGCACTTTAGCACAGGCAATGCTACAGGACAAAGTTTTAATGCTGCTGGGAGTGGGAGAGAGGCAAGGGAGAAAAGTCAACCACTCTACCTTCTGCTGGCCATAGGGGCACTGTACCCTAGGAAAAGGTCAGGGCAATGGATAGTAATGACCTTGCTCTTGGATTTGCTGAGCATCACCCCCATTCTGATGTCAGAGATTAGGTTTAAATGGAGTGAAGTTATACATTTATTCATACTCTAGGGAGACAATCTTCCAAAATATTTTTGAGAAGGAGTCTTCTATAGTAAAAGCTTTCAAAGTAGAAGTACTTACTAAGTTAGATAAAAGGGCAAAACATGGCTATAGTGTTAACTGTACTCCTACCAAAGCAAAGCAAGGAGACAGGATTACAGATAATTTCATGGATATTGGAAATAACTTTTGTGACTATACAGATAACAAACTCACTTCGAGCTGGTCTGTTTTAATAAATTTTCAGTATAATTGTTTTTTCCCTCCTATTTCCAACGAAATGTTTTTTCAGCCTTTATCTAGGACAAGGTAAAGGGAATCATTCTTGTGGAGCTCTTAGAGCATTTCAGGCCTGTGCATATGTATGTATTCAGTAGGAGGTAATATGACGGTTATGTCTGTGTAGTGAATTTGTACAGTAGATGCTATAGATCATTCTGAGCTCAGAGTCCAGCCTTCATTTTTATTACAAGGACATTTGTTATCTATTCACCTCATAAGGTATAACACTTCATTTTATATTAAGGAAGGTTTAGAATACCCAATGCCACTGGAATTCCTTACTAAGCCTTCTTAGGCTAGCTGTATGCAAGTTACTGGTCTCCACTGCTGTGCCTATGCAAGGCTCTCCCGTGGGCCAGAATGATGTTTGATTTTCAAGTTTTCTGCCCCCCCCTTATAACTTCTTTTAATGGTTTTGCTACATTTGGAATTCAAATAAAAGTGAACGATAATATCTTTAATATAACTTTCTTGTGTGTGTATAGAAACCATATTAAGTAAAAAAAAAAAATGAGATTACATAGGTGATTATAATACAGAAGAGAAAAAACAACTAGTGTCTGAGTATTGCATTCTGGATAGAGTTCCAGGTGTATGGTAAAGCTTAAAAGAGACCTGTTTCTTAAGATGAAACACCTCAAGCTGGCCCATCTCAGGGCAATGACTGCTCTTCTTCTTCCCCACAGCCTTAGTATTTTTTGCCAAAAGGCCCAGATTTAAGTAAAGGAGAGTGCCTCGAGCGCAGGATCCGGGTGTAAGGGCTGCAGTCTGTTGAGCTTTGGCAGGTAGGTGTCCGGGGAAGTAAGTTTCGAAGGAATGGTTTCTTCCCTGGCGGTTGCTGGTTTGGTTGCTGGTTTTCCTGGTTGGCACCAAGGCGCTTTTTGGCAGAAGCCTGGCCTTGGAGTTTTAGCACCGTATGATACTGCTCAGCAATGCATGCTGCCTTCTTCCGAAGGTCTAGTTTCACTAGCATCATGTTATTCTGCAGCTCAGCCAGGGTCTGGTCCTAAGGAAGATCAATAAAGTTCCAAAAAACACATTTCTGTCTGGTATATTAGAAAAACAAGAAGGCAAGGTAATACGTATCATCCATTATTAGTTACTAGTAACAACTTTTTCTTCAAAGATGAACTCTTTAAGTCAGAGCTTATAACTGAACAGCAAGTATTTTCTTTTGAGACCAAAACATAAGCAATGCCGAATAGGACATTTTCTAACACATAAGGTAACAGAAGCTTGAATAAGTTTATTTAACTTCCAGGAGCCTCAGTCCCTTAAAGTTCTAAGATGTACATTTTTCCTTACCATTTTAACATCCCTGGAATCAAGATGCATCTTATTAATGAAAAATGTCATAGAGTAATTGTTAATACTTTTTTCTTACTAGTACATAAAATAATGTTTTTGTCTAATCAGTGGCATCGTAGATGAAATATAGTAGCATCTACCTTCCTAGGGTTATTATGACAGAAAATGCCTGCAAATTACTTAGCATAGTGCTTGGTACTTAGTAAATGCTTAAAAAGAATAGTTATTTTGATAATGCAAGGAAATAAATTTAGCCTAAAAACATTTATTTTTCTCTTCTGATCCTCATTTGCTTATTTATACACACATACATACATACTGGAGTGGGCTGGTAGGAGAGGAGGGGGCATATATGCTGCCCTAACCTGTTTGATTAAGATGTCATCACAAGTGGTCAAGGCTTGACGAAGTTTTCCTGCCCCAGTGCTGTGGCAACAGGCTCTTTCTGCTGCTTGGAGAGATTCACCAAGTTTCTGAAGTTCTGTACGAAGCAGCCTTATATTCTGCAAAAGGGGGAGTAGGAATCAGATTTTGATTCCAAGATCAACCAGGGTAGTGATCTAGAGGGGTTGAGTAGCTATTTGAACAGAAGTAAAACTAGAAAGGCTAGTCAGCTGAGTGAAACAGCCACTCTCCAGGACTATGCACACAAAACCATCTTGCCCTCGAACTAGTGATAAAGAATGTTAGATGTTGGAAATTACCTAGATAAGAGTTTTGGTAGCAGAGAAAGGTAATTACCTTCTGGCCCTCCTCTAACTTCTTGTCCACATCAATGGTGAAGGGCTTGGCTGAGGGTGGTGGTTCTAACATTTTCTGATACTTCTGTAGCTCTGAGGGAAGGAAACAGGAAACTTAAATATAGGGTTTTTCTAGCCTTAGACTTACCTCTTTAACTGAGTTAACAGTAGCTTGTCCCAAATAGAAAAAGTGAGGCTATGTACATCCTAGAATAAAAGGGGGATGTAGTTCACAATTGAGGAAAATATGCTAGAGTGGGAGTCAGAAGGCTCAGGTAACAGTTCTTCCCTGAGCTACTGTTATGCTTCCTTCTCTCCTTCCTCACCTTCAGTGGTGGAGTTTAGCTCTGCTTTGCACTGTTGTAGTTTAGCTTTAACATCCTCGAGCTGCTGGGTAGAGGCAGAAGCTGCCAACCTCTGTGACCGTCGTAGGGACAATTCAGACCCTGATTGCTGATGGGCCATTGGCTGCTGTCTGGCTTCCTGCAAGAGAGCTGCTAGCTCTTCAATCTTTTCATCCCGCTCCTAAGAGGGAAGCAAAGAGTACAGTTCTATCCAGAGTCAGACAGATAGTACAGCAACAGATGACTGAACAAAGGAACAAAAATACTTCCTGACACTCATGCCTTGAAATCCTGTTTGCCAGCACTTATACCATTTCTTGCCCAGCTAAAACCTTAATTCACCAAACATAGATTGAATATCCATCTATAAAGCACTAAGGGAAATAGAGAAATGTGAGTTACACATACCTGTCTTTACCAGAGTTTATAAAATCTGTTTACCTCAAGCAATCTAGTAATGGAAATTTCAGCAGCTAGTTGAGGCTGGTTCAGGGCAACTTACCTGAATCTCGTCTTGGTAAAAACTTGTCAGTGACTCCTTGAGGATCTTTAGTTTCTCTTCATACATTTCCTCCAATAGTTCCTTTTGGGTGTCCAAATGTTCACTGTTAGAAAGACAAAAAAATGAGTGAGTGAAGATTCCGAGGAGTGAACTTGGAAGACAGCTCTTGAGACACAACTGCATCCCAGTCCCTACTTCCCACCCTCTGTCCCATGTGACAGAGCAAAAGGGGTCATTCAGTGATTACCTGCACCACTGTTCCCGCTGTTGCATCTGTTCCACCATCTCATTGCAAATTTCTTCACGGAGCTGCATCTCCAGCTGCAACTTGTCCTGTCGTTCTTTCAAGAGCAGTGCTTTCATGGCTTCTACCACCTGTAGGAGCTCCTAGGAAGGACACACATGTCAGAGGTCATCAGATGCCCATCCCCCAAAATGCTACAAGCCGACTTGGAAGGCAGCATGGAAAATGTGTAGCCGTTAAGTGGCTGTATCAGAGCTTTGTATTCTCACCTCCTTGCTATACATGGAGATGTCAGCTTCATTTTCAATGTCATCATCAAGGCCTGGGTCTGCCTTAGCCCCTTTCTCTAAGCTGGGGGATGCCCGAAGACTATGTTCCTTGATAAACGAATGTAGGGATGGGAATCCCAGTTGCACAGGTGGGGCATGCACAAGCTGGAGGGGGGAAAAATCATAATTGACTCCATAACTAGTCTCTAGAAACTTTATTAAAGTTACCAGTTCAAAGCGAACACAACCATCACACCTATAGCTTCTTACCTGGCTAGCAATGGCTGAGAACTTGGCCACATGAAGAGTCTCATCATAGGTAGAGGCACAGGGATTCACGTTGACAATCATGCAGGAACGGCCTCGGCCTGTGAAGAAGCCCTGGAACACTCGAGTCAACTTGCTGTCACGGAAGGGAACCAGGTTCTGCTTTGACCTGGCAGAGAATCAGAGATAATAGAGCTATTAGCAGAACTCCAGCCCTTGGGGTATGCCAACATTGTCCCCAGTGGTGACCAGGGAGCCTCTTAGCAAACTACAGAGCCCCAGGCCATCCCAGAGCTTACAGTTAAAAGCTCACCGGTTCTGCTGGTTTTGGCGCAGGGCAGCAATACAGCGGCCCAGGGTATGCAGAGAAGTGTTAATGTTTCCTGCTTCCTTCAGCCGTTCACCACTCTTCTGATCTTTGCAGCGCTCTGAGCCAGCCAGATCACAGAGTGACAGCCTAGAATGATGCACACACATAAAGACCTCACATGTTATGAGCCTTCCAGCCCTTTGTATAGTTCTGCAGGGAAGGGCCCACCAATAATCTCTGTACACAAGGAAGGAGAAAAAGGACCTCCTCCATGCTCTCTGAACTATCATTTTATAGCCAAAAACCCCAAATTTCTAAATTGAAAAACTTACTCGCTGATCTTAGGGACTATATCCCCTTCCCCCTGAAGGTGCAGGATCCGGATTGAGAAGATGCTATGACTGGAAGTTAAGAAAAAGAGAAAGGTCATTCACATCTTCCATGATCAGGCAGAGGACTAATGTTTCCTGCAACACAGTGAAGGGTTTATTCTCATAACCCACTCACCTGCGGCTGGAGTTCTGGTTCAGGTGGGTGCTGGCAAAGCTCTGGTTCTTACGACCCACTTTCAGGAGTTTCCAAGCCTCCTCAGCATCTTGAACATGAATCCAATTGAGATCTGAGGTGAAAGGAGAGAAGGGCATAAGATGGGAACACCCAGCTTTTTTCCCAGTCTCTCCCCAATTCTCCTCTAGGGATCATGCCAGCCTCCCTACATTCTCATACCTTTCACGTAGGGGTTGCCATTTTGATCCTCACATAGTCGCAGAGTCTGCCTCTTGCGCTGCTGGCTAGGCGGTTCTAACAGGTCATAAAGCAATTCATTGTAGATCTCAAAGAAGGAGATCCAGATAGAGAAGCGAATGTCTGCTGGCACACTTACTGGGGCAGTGTCTGGCTGTGCCCATTGGTGACTTGTTTCTGGGGAAGAAGCCAACGTACAGAGCATCAACCCTAGGAGCAGGCCATCTCCCCTTTGGCCTGCAGGGGCTTTGGAAGGTGGAGCTCAGGTTGCAATCTCTGGTCTGTACCCCTGGCAGCTGTTGGTAACGGGGAGTGGGTTCCTACTATTATTTGGCACAAAGCCCAGTCCTGGTACATACCATCCAGCTGGCTACTGCTGGTAAACTGACTGGTGGAAGAGAGCCCAGCAATGCCACTGTCAAAGCTGGCGCTGGTACCCATCCGACTTTCAATGTAGACACTCCTCTTCAAGGAGGTGGACAGCTCCTCCTGGAAGAGCACAGGGAGAAGGTAAGCAAAAAACTTTCTTGACATTTGTACCTCCTGCCCCTGCCTCCATGGATACCAACACTTTACCTCTTGGAGGCCTCCATTTAGCAAGGAAAGCTTCTTCATTTCCTCCTGTCGCATTTGCTTGCTGTCTAGCCAGATTACCTCATTGGAGAGTACTGGCTTCAGATCAGGTGTTGGATGAAGTTGGCCTTGGAGGCTATTGAAGATCAGAGCCAAGGAACGTGGGAGAATCCCTCCATCCTTGATGGTACCTGGAGGCATACAAAAGATGGACAGCTGAGGCAAGTGCCTTTCTCCCCCTAACTTAGAGCATCAAAAGGTAGACATCACCACTACAGGCCAATAAGCAGTCCTGTGAAGCCTTTCGACTCACCTTGAATTGTGTGGGTTTTCCCAGAGTTGGTGACTCCATATGTATAGATGAGCCAGTTCTGCCCTTTGAGTACATCCTTTACCATCTCCTTCACGGTCAGGTTGAAGAAGGATGCTTGTCCCACTTCTGGCCCAAAGATCTAGAGACAGACCCAGTTTCTCAGAGGCCCATCCTTCATCTCCCACTTGCCTCCTGAGCAGAGGCAGCAAATGTATCACTTCCTGGGTGGCTGGCTCTGGAAACCACTCAAGCAGATTCTTCCTGCAGTTCTGTCAGCTGTCCCCTAAACACTGACGATCCAACCATTCTTTGCTAGTCTATCTATCACCCAAATCAACAAAGACTTAAGAAATGCTATTGTAGTGCACTAAGCCTGATGCTATATAGACACAATGGGCCAATATAATGGTCACATGTGTGGGTTTTAGAGAACGGTGGATCTAACCCTAGCTATGTTGCTTTAGCAATATTACCTTCACTGATCCACAGTATCCTTGTCAGGAAAATAGGGATAACAATATAAAATAACAGAATTGTTAGAAATTAATGCACATAAATTATTGGACACATTGAATAACACATACTTAGGGCCTTCCAAAATTATAGATGTGCATATATAAGGAACTCACAGTTGAATAGAAAACCTTTTCCTCCAAAGAAGGAATAAAGTTGCCCCTAAATGTTGGTCCCTTATTAACAGACCAAAACCCTCCCATACCTGAGAAAAGGTAAACCTGTGAGTGGCTTGACCAATTCCCCGCTCATTGCTCTTCAGGGCAAAGGAATCCTTGGGTGCTTGTAGAACAAGTGTCTCCACATTCTCAATACGGACACAACCCTGAGAAGGGGGAAAATATAGTTGTTACAGAAGGAAACATTCCTGGAAATTTCTTCTGTACTGCATCATTTCACCCTAAATCCTCCCTCCTTAGACACTCACCTGATCCTCCTGTCGTTCCAGCTCTAAAGGTAACAAGGGTCTGACCCTCAGGTATACTTTCACCTTCTCTGTACTGTCCTCAGATGTAACCTGTGGCAAAATTCCAGCCCAAAACCACAGATTAAACTCAGCAGTTACTTCTGAGCAAATGAGCAATCATAGCACAGTTCCTAGGAATCATGGTAACACTACCCCAGTTCCACCTCAAGCGTCTCTGTGTAGCTTACTCTTTGGTTCCATAATCATTTCAACCCACATGGACTTTTTTACTACTTTGTTACCCTTTCTTGTCTCAACATTATCCTGCAAACCTGGCTTGCCACACTAATGATATGAATTAGAATTGGTTGACTGGTATGAAAATCAGTATGTGATACTAAAGCAAAGCATAGTAGTTAAGCACCTTGGAGGCAGACACACCTGAATTTGAGTCCCAAGTTCCTTAAATACTCTTTGCCTCGGCCGGGCGACGTGGCTCACGCCTGTAATCCTAGCACTCTGGGAGGCCGAGGCGAGTGGATTGCTCAAGGTCAGGAGTTCGAAACCAGCCTGAGCAAGAGCAAGATCC
>CAUYPO010087183.1:0-35006 GCA_963574435.1 Cheirogaleus major | reverse complement strand
GTGGCAGTTAAGGTGTTAATGGGTACAGAGTTTCACTTTTGCAAGATGAAAACGTTCTGGAGGTTGGTTGCACAACATCGTGAATGTACTTAACACTACTGAACTAGACACTTAAAAATGGTTAAGATGGTAAATATTGTTAGGTATATTTTACCATGGCAAAAATAAAAATACAAAATACTTCTAGGCTCTGTGTTTCCTATACACTATTTTTTCCTCCTCTTTTTTTTTCTTTTTGAGACAAGATCTCACTCTGTTGCCTGGGCTAGCGTGCTGTGGCTCACAGCAACCTCAAACTCCTGGGCTCAAGCGATCCTCCTGCCTCAGCCTCCCGAGTAGCTGGGAACACTGGCACGTGCCACCACTGCACTCAGCTAATTAGTTTGTGTTTTGTAGAGACAGCGTCTCGCTCTTGCTCAGGCTGGTCTCGAACTCCGAAGCTCAAGCAATCCTCCTGCCTTGGCCTCCAGAGTGCTAGGATGACAGGCGTGAGCCATGGCGCCCGGTCCCTACATACTATTCTGCTATACATTTTGCTTCCAAATCTGTATGTCACATATATTGCACAAAACAGGGAAAATGGGCTGGGGACCACAAAAGAGGGGCTCCCAAACCACCAGAGAGGTGGTTGGAGAAGGCTGCCCAGGGGAATTGCCATTTGAGTTGGGTTTTGAGGGATGAGTAGGAGTCAGCCAGGAAAAGGCCAAGAGAGAAGAGATTCCCCAGGAGAAACATCTGTGCTCACTTGGAAGTGACTGACAATGCAGTGATAACAGACTCAGCAGGTGGAAGGTGGGTGGCCAGGACTGGCTCACGCCAAGCCGTATGGGGTTGAGTGAAAACTTTGTCCCCAGGGCACTTAGGACGGGGAAGTCACATTTTGGGAAGTTCCTTTCAGCTGCTCAACAGCATCATGGCTCAAGGGCGGGGGAGGGTTTGTCCACACCTGTTGGGTCACGCAAGCCACAGGGAGGCAGCCTTTCTGCGGCCTGGTGACCCTTGTTCTCTTCTCTACCCCATTCCGGCCACAGTGACTCTGAAAGATGAACCCTGGGCACTTCTGGATTTAACAGTCTCTGTCCGTGTTTGAAACCAGGCTGAAAAATTAAAGCAATCTGCAGGATACAAAATCAAGCCAATGGCAAAGTTCTTTTTTCAAAAAATAGTTTATTCTGCACATTTCCTGGTAGGCTCTCTGCCCATCCACCGTTCTAGGACAGCAGCTGTTTACAGACTGGTCTTTCCCTCCAAAACCACGAGGACCTTGCCCGACAGAAAAACCTTCAGTTCCCAAAGCAGCATGGACTCTCCACTGTCCCCCAACAAGCCTCAGGACGGGACCATGGGTGACTCATCTTTCTCCCGCACTCGCTGCCCCAAACCCACTTTACATGTCACGGCTGTCATTGGATGATGGCCAGATTTTTTTTTTTTTTTTTAAACCTGGACATCCTCAAGCATCCCAGCTTGCAGAGGTTTCCCTGGGCAACCTCGTGGGCTTCCACGTTGGCCAGGCATAACATTCGGCATCCTCAGACACACCGCCCGCCATGGCAGCAGGTTGGGGCCAAGTCCCTTTGTCCCTAACTCCAGCCCAGGTGGGAGGGACCAGAGGACCACAGGCCCTGAGGCTGTGCAGGGCTTCAGAGGCAGGTGCCGGAGGTCGCATGGCAGAGTCCTCCCTGAGCAGATGGGCGTGGTCAGTCCCCAGCAGCTGGGACCCACCGTGGACATCAAGCCAACAGGAGAGGAAGCAACAGCAACTCAAGGGGGTGGCAGTGACGATCAAGCGGTGACACTTGTGCGTGAGTTGAGCCGTGGGTCCAGTTGAGGGCTTCCCCTCCCCCTCTGCACTTGGGCAGGGGGTGCAAGCCCAGGGCGGGTGGCGGATCCTGCAGTGGGAGGGGGCGGTCTTTGTTCTCCTTGGAGGGAAGAGGCAGGCAGAGGACCCTGGGCCACATAAAAGACTCCTCCAAACACCCTGGAAGCTGCAGCCAGGCATTGCATTCATTCTGCATTCGCTTTCTCAAAGAGAGAGAATCTCCGCTAATAAGCGTGCTCGGCACGGCCCACCGATGCGACACTCCTAGTGGTTCATTCACTAGGGCCACTTGGGGAACAAAATGCCATTTTATTCTCTTAATAAAAAATCATTCATACCCTTTCCTGGGTGACTAGACAGTATCCAAAGAAGCATCATTACAAAAATAGATTTTCTCTCTGGTCTTGTCTATATATTATTTTTCTGTGGCCCATTTATTTGGCTGAAATATAGAAGATGCTTTCATCGAGTGCTGGTCTCGGAGTAAAAAAATAAAAGATTCTGTTATCTGATATCAAGAATACCTGGATCCTGGGCACCAAAAAGTGAAAGGAAATGGATGTTTTGGTTCAATTTGATTCAGCTGATGCAGCAAAAATGTTGTCTTAAGAGACAGAACAGAACAAACTTGCTAGCTACGGAGAGGAGGCTGTTTCTGCCTGGAAGGGGCCCCTCTGGGCTTTTGTTGAGACAGGAGTCAGCTGAGGACCAGCGGCCCTGCAGAAATGCCCAGGACTTTTTTTTTTTTTTTTTAATAAGCAACTCCCCTGGCAAGGGTGTGCGGTCAGTGAGTCATTGTGGTTTTTTGTGCCCGTGGTCCTGGGTATGGCTGGGTGGCCAGGGTCACAGGGTCAGCTGGAGGCCGGGCTCTCCAGGTTAGACAGCAGGTGAGCGACCTGGGCCCGCTCGGCTGGGCTGATGTGCTGGCTCAGATACACCACGCAGTCCATGGCGACCTCAGGGTTTTCTTGCACCAGGCTGCGGGGCAGGGGAGAGAAGGCCTGGGTCACTTCTGCCACTTCATTCAATGGCCCCTAAGGTGGCAGAGTCCTGTGCAGGGCCACATCCCAGAACCCAGAGCTCCCTGTTCCCTTCCTGCTGTGGTCCCCATGGGGTGACGGTCCCAGGGAGTGGAAGGGACTAGGGACTAGGACTAGGACCAGGGGTCAGCATGCCTTGAGGTTCCACTGTCGCCAGCTGTGTGCTGGACTTGAGACAAGGCACTTCCCTCGAACCTCAGCTTCCTCCCCCAAATGGGGTGCCCTGTGCCCTGCTACCTGCTTCTCAGGGGACCCCATGGGCAGGGGAGGCTGGCCCTGGCAGGGAGGCCAGCAGCCTGAGCCTGGCAGCCAGAACGCGGGTTCTGTACCCAGCCCCACTGTGCCTGGACAGTCTGCGCCCAGCCCCGCAGGGAGGACGAGTGGCAAGTGACTCACACCTCCTCAGAGCATCCCCGCTCACTCTGTGCCTCGCCCTGCCACTGTGCTGGGACACTGGGCACAAGAGGGTGCTGTCTTTTTGCTGGGGGGCCAGCCAGACCTGAGGCTGTGGACCTCAGCCGGTGAGGCCAGGCCTGAGGCCCTGGGACCACAGGCAAGGTCCCACCAGGGCCTGCTCTGGAGCTGGGCAGCTGGAGGCGAGCGCTGGCTCTGGCGCCCGCCAGTGAGCCCGGGGCCAGGCAGGGGTGGTGGCCACTCACTCTTCGATGGTCTTAAGGACGAAGTCGTGCTTCAGGCACTTGATGTTCTCACGGATGGTGGAGTGCAGGCCATCCTCCGCCTGCCAGTGCTGCTCCAGCCACTGCACGACCACCTGGTTATTGTCCCACAGGTAGGCCTGGGGAGGGGCGCACGCGGCCTCAGAGAGGGAGCCTGCTGCCGGGCAGGCTGCACCCTGTCCCAGGCACCCCCGGGGCCCGCCGGCGTCCCCAGCCCCCGCCCAGGCCCACCTTGACGGCGCCCTCCGACTCCACGAACCAGCGGCGCAGCATGGACTGGATGTGCACGTGGCTGAGCGGCCCGCTGGCCTGCAGGATCTCCTGCCGGACCTGGTCCTCCAGGAGGAGGCGGCGCAGGCGCCAGTACAGGAAGGTGCGCGCCGTCTTCCACTCCAGGACGTCCTGCGGACGGACGGACGGGCCCAGGCCTGAGCCCCACCCCAGCAAGGGCAAGAGGAGCCGGCCCTGGCTCTGACCACAGCCCCGCTCGTGGCTGTCTGGGGCCGGGCCCAGCACTGAGCCCAGCCTCTGCGCCCATTTCACAGGCAAGGAAGCTGAGGCTTGGGGAGGTGACGGCACCTGCTCAGGAAGGGGCAGAGCCAGGACTTCGCCAGGACTCTAGACTGGCCATAGGTGAAGAAATGTCCCCCATACAAACCTGGCAGCCACCTGCACCTCTGAGGACACAAAACACAGGCTCACGCAGAGGCTTAAGCCGGCTGGGAGGGACAACATTCCGACAAGAGAAGCTGACAAGCTCGGGACTCGGGTGACTGTGGGAAGCCCTTGGGGACGGGGTGTCGGGGCAGGGCTGTGACAGTCGGGGGCTGGGCACACACGGGCAGGAACGCTGGCTTCCAAACCGGCCCAGGTCCAAACTGACTGAGGGGTCATAAACACGCGGAGATCAGATGAGTGGTCCCCAGGCTTCGCTGCCTATTGGAATCTCTCGGGAATTAAAAAAAAAAAAAAAGCCCCACTGCCTGGCTCCCTCCCCAGGTACTTGGACTTGATCCGTCTGGAACGCCACCTGGACGTGGGTTGTTTGAAAGCTCCCCGGGTGACTGTAACACGCAGCGTTTGACCCACGCCCAACCCCTGGGCCCTCATCTGCTCCGCGTGTTGGTGGCCCCGCGGCCGGCCACCGGCAACTCACGGAGATGACGCCCTTCTCCAGCATCCTGCCCGGCGTGTCGTGGAGGTCGGCGAACTGCACCGCCACCTGGTGGTAGATGGGGAGCAGCAGGTCCTCGCGCGCCCGCAGCCGGCCCTCCAACTCCTTGCGCTCCTTGTCTGACAGCTCGGGCGCCCCTGCAGGCAAGCGGCAAAGCTGGCCCGGCCATCCCCGCGACCTTGGAATGTGGCCGTGCGAGGTGGGCTGGGCTGGAGTATTCTTTTCTTTTTTTTTTTTTTTGAGACAGAGTCTCACTGTGTTGCCCGGGCTACAGTGCCATGGTGTCAGCCTAGCTCACAGCAACCTCAAACTTTTGTGCTCAAGCGATCCTCCTGCCTCAGCCTCCCGAGTAGCTGGGACTACAGGCATGCGCCACCATTGCCCGGCTAATGTTTTCTATATATATTTTAGTTGGCCAATTAATTTCTTTCTATTTTTAATAGAGACGGGGTCTCACTCTTGCTCAGGCTGGTTTTGAACTCCTGACCTTGAGCGATCCGCCAGCCTCGGCCTCCCAGAGTGCTAGGATTATAGGCGTGAGCCACCACGCCCGGCCTGGGGTATTCTTTTTATGGGAGGGCACAGACCTCGCCCCAGGAGAGCCGTGAGCTCTAATGCCGATATCACTCTTCGACCGAGTGCAGTCTCAGAAATGCACTCACGCGTGCAAGACGGCACTCAGCATGCAGCCTTCAACGTCCCCGTCTGTCAGACCCGCTTGTGGGGTGCCACCGATTGCCATTTTCGTACATATCGTAAAATATAATAAGGGAATACTGTAAGAAGCTCTATGTGAACTTGACAACACAGATGAAATAGACAGATTTCCTGAAATATATAAACTGCCAAAGCTTACCCAAGAGGAAACAGATAACACAACTAGCCCTGTACAGAATAAAGAAGTTGAATTTGTAGTTAGAAACCTCCTGCCAATGATTTTAAGAAATACTGCCAATGCTACACAAACTCAGGAAAAGAGGAGGGAACACTTTTCCAGCTTATTCTAGGAGATCAGCATTACCCAGATACCAAACCAGACAGAGAGATTACACACACACGTTGTAATGAATCTTGTGAATAGCACAATTATGAAGACACTGCCATCTCATGCGGACATTTAAAGAGAATGACGTCTAAAGATTACAAGTGAAACAAAGCTACCACCATTCAAGCAAAATTGGTAAAATATTTTATATCCCATTAGGAATTCTAAAGGAACATTTTGCCACCAAAATTCTGATGTTTCTCATCGGCCCAAAATACTTGAATTGTTTTATTTTGTGAGTGCTGAGAAATAAATTCATTACGGCATTATATATATATATTTTTTAATGTGAAAGGGGTTGATTTAGAAATGTGAATATCTAAAATATCTCACAATTAGTGCAGCCATGTTTTGTTTTGTGCTTATTTTTAACATACTAGAAACCTCCAGCAGGCCGGGCATGGTGGCTCACACCTGTAATCCTAGCACTCTGGGAGGTCGAGGCGGGAGGATCGCTTGAACTCAGGAGTTCAAGACCAGCCTGAGCAAGAGTGAGACCCCATCTCTAATAAAAATTGGAAAAATTAGCCGGGGACGGTGGCACATGCCTGTAGTCCTAGCTACTGGGGAGGCTGAGGCAAGAGGATCGCTTGAGCCCAGGAGTTTGAGGCTGCAGTGAGCTATGATGGTGCCACTGCACTCTACCTGGGGTGACAGAGTGAGACTCTGTCTTATAAAACAAAACAAAACAAAACTCTAGCAATAGAGGCAGCTGGGGCTCTCATGACCACTGAGGGATAACACCTTTGGGACGCTCTTACCTAGCTGTTCCACGAGCTTCTTGTAAGCTGGGTCGAGCCTTCTCATGGACTTTATCAGATCTTTCTTTCGGAACTTAATCTCCACCGTTCCCTCTGGCTCCAGAACACCCCCCCTGAAAAAAGAAGAGGCAGGGATGGGGGTGTAGAAGGGGTCGCCCAGCAAGGGACAGCTCGTGGCTTGGAGGAAGTGGGAGGCAAGAGAGCCGGGGACCTGGGTGTCAGTCCTCAGCTCTTTCACTGACACACTGCGAGCCCTTGGGCAAGTCACTTCCCCTCTCTGGGCCTCCGTATCTATATCCATAGACGGAGACACTGAGCCAGTTGTTTAAAATAACACTTTCTGAAGTCTGGAGGGCCATTTCAGGGCCAAGAGTGTAAGACATTCTCCATGACAGCACAACCTCCCTGCTCTTCAGCCACTGTCCTTTCTGACTGTCCTAATTTCTGCTCTTCTAGAGCTGGGGCACTGTTTCTGATCTCTTTAAAGCTCATAAAGGCACAATGAGAGGCCAGTGTGGTCCTGTACCAGCCACCCTCCTATCTCTCCCCACCCTTTTGCTTCAGACAGCTTGGAAGCCCTGTAGAATATGACAGGTAGCTCTGAGCTTCCTGGTAGCCAGAGTGAAAAGTTAATGATGACACCATTCGAGTACTGCTCGGTATCCTGTCTTCCTGGAGGACTGACCTCAGCAGCCCCCTACGAGGGTTTAGGCGCCCTGAAGACAGGGCAGGCTCAGTTCGTTTGCCACTATATCACAGCAGTTAGCATAATACACAGCACATAGAGCATATAGTAGGTGCTCAGTAAATACTCATTGAATTATTGCATGAATGAGGGAGTGCACACAGGAATGGTGTGCCTATATTTTGGGGAGAACCACTCTTGAGGTCTTTGCATCTTGCACAGCATATAGTTTTTACTTGGAAGCCATCAATCATGGTGTTGCAAGCATTATTGCCATTTTCCCTTCTATAAGAGTTCCTGGGATAAATTCATCCTCAAGAAATGCCAAGGCCAGGCGCCGTGGCTCAGGCCTGTAATCCTAGCACTCTGGGAGGTTGAAGCAGGAGGATTGTGTGAGGTCCAGAGTTCGAGACCAGCCTGAGCAAGAGTGAGACCCCGTCTCTACAAAAAAAATAGAAAAATTAGCTGGGCATGGTGGCACATGCCTGTAGTCCCAGCTGCTCAGGAGGCTGAGGTGGGAGAATGGCTTGAGCCCGGGAGTTTGAGGTTGCTGTGAGCTGTGATGATGCCACTGCACTCTAGCCAGGGAGACAGAGAGAGACTCTGTCTTCAAAAAAGGGAATGCCAAGAAGGCTTCTCTCCCATGAAGAACTGATTTCTTCCCGTGCAAGTATTCATTCAGTTATTTGTTTAGCCAGTATTTTCCTGACCACTTATAAGAATGAGGAACTGTGCTAGGCCCTGGGTCATAAAACTGAACAAAATAGCCTCCACAGAAACGCATAGCTTTGGGAGAAACTCAGAACCTAATGAGAGAAGAACAGCTCCTCATATTTCCCTTTTCATCCTGGCTGCCAGGAAACTCATGTGCTTTTGGTCTTTCCTTTTTATGTTTTGATTGCAAACTTCCGTGGGAAGGAGATGAGTCTAACCTTTGAAAGAAGAGACAACATTCCTCCACCACCTTGGGGCTCCAGCTCCTTACTCTCTTGGGAAAATCCAATCGTACACAGACTTAGTTCCAAATGGGTAAAACTGGAGGTTCTCCTTCCTTCAGAAACTCAGAATAACCTTTGTGATCCCCAGCCAGTGGCTCCAAGGTGACGGGGCTCAAGACTGGAAGGACAAGAAAAGGCTAAGCCAGGTTGAAGGCGACACACTCACCTGCTCTCTTTGTCAGCGTACATTTCTATGCACAGGGGGTTGATGGTGGCGTCTACGACCACCCAGGAGCCTCCCCGGAGCTCTGCGTAGGGCGGGATGTAGATCAGGACAGGCTGCTTGTACTTCCTGAGGCCGTCCACTATGTAGGCTCCGAACTTCAGCACCTGGTCGTACATGTCTGAAAAGCAAAGCAGCTGCCGGGTTAGGCGACTTCGGGGCCCCCACTCACCCACGTGCGAAGCCACCATCTTGATCATCCTGGGGTCCCAGAGAGAGCCTGCTCAGCTGGGAGGCTTGCGGAGCCTGGGCCAGGGGTCGGGAGCACAGACGGCTCCCCAAGTGGCTGTGTGATTTTGGACAGGTCACTCACCCAGCATGGCCCTGGGTGTCCTTATCGGTTAGGGAGGCACAGGGAGTGACCAGTCTCTGAGATCCTCGCCTGTGACTGTCCCCAACCTGCCCCGCCGTTTCCAGCGCACGGACCCTCCCCTGTCCCCTTTTCTCCCGCCAACACACCCCCCTCTTAGTGCCCAGCGACCCTGCGCGATGCCGATCGTGCAATAATAACATCAGCACAGTCACTGCACGTGCCAGGGATCAGCTCGTACAGTCCTCACCTTGGCTTCTCACATCAGTCCTGTCATGACCCCCCTTTCACAAAGGAGGGAAACTGAGGCTCAGTGAGGGTACTGGCTAGCAAGGATTCACGCAGATCCAGCTGCCTCCCCTCCGGCTCTGTCCCCAACACCCCCTGGCAGCCGCTGTCTCTCGAAATGTGCTCAGGGGCACAGAAAGCTCACACATGACGGTAAGGTCCCACGAGGCTCAGTGCAGCCCTTCGCGGCGGGCGGGGCGGCCGCACATCCTCCCTGCGCACCCTACTAGGCGGGGAGGCGTCTGCCCGGTCACTTCTGGGGGCACCCTGCCCATACAGCGTGGTCTCTGCAAGGTCCCTTCGCCTCCAGCCCCCGAGTCCTCATCTGTAGGGTGGGACGACGGTACCCGAACCGCCTCCTGCGCTCGGGGCTGTGGAGACGCGCCCGCCCCAAGGCAGCCGCGCGACGGGGGCTCACCTTTCATGCCCCCCGAGAACCCCCTCCAGTTGGCGAAGATCAGAAGGGGCAGCTTCTCCCTGCTGAAGTCCTCGATGGCCTGGGCCGTCTTGTAGGCCGAGTCTGGGAACCACACCTGGCCCGCCTGCTGGATCACCTGGGACACAGAGCCGCCTGGGTCAGGTGCCTGTCTGCCCCAGGGCACAGGGACGGCTGCCAGAGCCTGGCCCGGGAGGGCGGGCAATCCCATCCGCGTTGGCACCGCCAGCAGAGCCCGGGCTCAGAAGGAGGGTCCACGGCACGGCGGCCCGGGACCCCGCTAGACCCTCACACTGCAGCCCAGTGGGGCTCCATGGCCCCATGTCAGGCTCAGACAGGTACTGAGCTAGCCGACGTCACCCTGTGCCTAGGACCCTGCTCTGTGACTCCTGAGCTCTGCCCAGCGTGTGCTGTGACCTAGCACAGGGACAGCAGCAGGGGCAGGACGGGCGGCAAGCCTGGGACCCGTACCATCCCCTGGAGAAGAAGGAAGACAGTGCATGGCACTCATTGTGCACCCCACAGAGAAAGTGCCAGAAAAACAGGCACCAGCCCCCCAGGGCCAAGGACCACCGAGTCCCCCCTGCTTCGCCCCCTCTGAGCTGGCACGGCAGGTGTGGGGCCACCACGCCCAGCACCCACTGTCATCGGCAGGGCCAGCTGAACCAGCAGCCGCGGCTCCCCGGCCCCTCACCTTGACCTCGGAATCCAGGTTGGCGGGGTCCGCGGGGACCACCAACTCCACGGACCGCGTCTCCACGGCGATCACTCCGACGGGGATCCCACCCAGCCTGGAAGGCGAGCACAGGTGAGCCAGGCCCAGGCGGCACCCCAGGCGGATCTCGGAGGCATCTGGGTCCGCCCGGCCCCAGCGTGGGCATTTCTGGGTGCAGGCACGAGGCAGGCAGGGGAGGATGCTGTTTTTAATCTGGCAGATCGTTTTATTAAAAGGCAAAGGAAATGCCCCAAAGCGCGAAGAGCCTCCCAAGTGGGCAGCCCTGTGGGTGCCCTTACTGGGGCAAGAACCACACAGGAAGGCTGGCACAGTGCAGGGTCTGGAGCAGCAAGGTCCACTAGAACCTTCTGTGACGAAGGCCATGTTCTCTGCGCTGCCCTATACGGTAGCCACAAGCTGCACGTGGCTGCTGAGCACGTGAGACGTGGCGAGTGCCACTGAGGAACAGAATAGGTCACCCTGTCTCACTTTAATTCACTTAAATTTATTTCCTTCCTTCTTTTATTTATTTATGACACAGGGTCTCACATTATAACCCAGGCTGGAGTGCAGGGGCACGATCATAGCTCACTGCGGGCTTGAACTCCTGGGCTCAAGGGATCCTCTCACCTCCACTTCCCAAGTAGCTGGGACAACAGGCTCACCCCACCATGCCCAGTGGATTATTTTTCATTTTTTTAATTTTTTGCAGAGATGGGGTCTTGCTATGTTGTCCAGGCTAGTCTTGAACTCCTGGCCTCAAGCAATCTTTTCACCTTGGCTTCCCAAAGTGCTGGGATTACAGGCGTGATCCAACGTTCCTGGCCTTCACTTAAATTTAAACTTTAATTGTCACATGTGGCCAGCAGCCACCACATGGGACGGCACAGGTGTAGACACCAAGCCACACTTGGAAAGGGATGAGGGACGTGACCCTGACCGAGATTCAGCTCAGAGGACGCTATGACCCCAGCAGCCTGCTACTGGCCAGCCCTGAGCCGCGTGCACCACTAGACTGTTCTCATTTACGTGCACAACAACCCTGTGAGGCAGGTGGGGGGTGGGGTGTCTTCAATCAAGGGAGGGCTTTCACGTGGAAGGAGTCAATTCAATCTCAGGCTTTTACAAAAATTGTTTTTAAAGTAAACACTTACGGAGAAGCAACTAAGTGCCAATACTACGTGTAGTATTTTAATATGTACTGCCCAGGAGGTAAATATTAACTAATAATAGCAGCAACTACCACTTAATGGAGTACTGAGGAGATTTTAAGTGCTTAACATGTGTTATTACTTCTAATCATCACAATAATCCTGTGGGGTAGACCTGATATCCCCATTTTACAGATGAGGATGTAGAGGCCCAAAGAGTGCGAGTGATGGAGGCCGGGGCTTGACCTCACATCCAACACCAGAGCCTGGACTTGTAGCTGCGACATCGTACCAGGAATCTGAGTGGTAAAATTTGAGGATGCAACTTTGGGCTCAATATAAGGAAGAACTTTCTGGGAGCTGGAGATGTCCAAGAACATGAAGGCTGCACCGCTAAAGAGTGAGGTGCTCGACTGTGAAAGGATCCAAGCATCTAAGCCTCCCGCCAACAATTGTGTACTATGACAAGGGCCCCTGCCCATGGCCCTCCCGAAACGGAATTCCCAGGGAGGGCACCCAAGGCCACCTTCTGACTCCCAGGTGAGTCCGTGGCCCTCGTGGCTGGGGGAGTGACCAGAGGAGAGGGTCCCGGTCCCCAGAAGGAGGTCGCCTGAGATGCCTTCTAAGGCCACAGACAGATAATTCAGACTCAATGAGGAGTTCTAATATCCAGAAAACCATTCCTACAAATTGAATTTTTTGTTCAGAAAATCCTGGAGCCAGGGAGAAAATGTCCCTGGTGGCCCCCCTCCCCGATCCCCGGGCCTAATGCCTGGGGGTCCCAATGCCTGGCCTGGCCAGGTGTATGCAGCCTGCTCCCGTCCTCAGGGTTACCTCGCTCGTCCTGTCACCACGGTCTGGGCCCAGGGTGCCATGATTTCCTTGAAGCTGCCCTGGTCGAAGAATCCGCTCTGCCAGGTCCCCTTCAGAGCTGTGGGCAGAAAGGCAGGAGCCCAGGCCAAGGGGCCGGGTGAATGAGGCCCCCAGGGACTCCTGGCTGGGCAGACCCTCTACACCCTCTCTAACGACGGCCCACCTTTAACCTCATGGCCTGAATGCCCCTTCCCCCCCAAGACTACAATGATCCCCACCCCTTGCCAAAAACAAAACAAAACAACAACAAAAACAACAAAACAAAAAACACCAAAATAAACAGGGCTGCAAAAAATATGCAAAGTCGGGAATTCAGTCTATATGGAACATCCATCTACCACCAACTTCCTATCAATATCAAACACCCCGAGATCCTAATCACAGGCTCCAATTTCTCTTCCCAAGAGGCAAAGAGAGCCGATGGATGTCTCCCAGAAGGTGGGATTTCAGGGAGGGACCACCGGCTCGGAAAAATTCATCCCTGACTTGCAGGCGGCTGTTGGCTGCAGCTTAATCATCATTAAACTGGGGAGAAAGTCTTCAATTTCCCAGAGAGAGAAAGACTGTGATGATAGCAACGATAGCCACTGCTGGGGAGGAAACGGTGACTTCAATCCTCTCCGCAGTGGCAGCTTTGACAAGGAGAGGGGAGTCAGACAGGTGAGGGGGCTCAAGGTGCAGGCATGGGAGGCTGGCCGCCGCAGGGAGACGACGTCAGGGAGAAGCTAAACGTTTTTTAATTGAGATAAGGAGCCCCTCGAGAGAGCTGAAGAGAGCCACGGGACGCCTTTTGCTGGCCGGAGTCTGGCACGCTCCTGAGGGTCGCCTCTCCTCCTGGCCAGTGTCTACAGGGAGCAGCACGTGAAATCCTAGACTTGGGATACGGTGACGGGGAGCTCAGCTTTCCCGTCCAGTTCTGGTTGCTCAGAATGAAATAATATACTTCCAAGAGATAAACCCTCCCCTCTCAGAGAAAGCGAGAGAGGAGTGTGTGTGTGCGGGGTGGGGGGTGTGTGCATGTGTACATATGTGTTCACACGTGTGTGTGTGTGTGTGTGTGCGTAGAAGAGGCCAAATTGCCCATTCTGGATAAACTCACAGAGAGTTCCTTTGTGAAGGTTTAGCCAAAGAGAGAGACCCCGATGTCACCTCGGGGCACTTAGTGGAGGAAGGTCATGACCACCCCTGCACCTCGCTTCCATCTGTTAGCCCCAGAAACCAGAGCCTATTTCTATCCCTTCTTGGTCAATGGCTCAAAAAAAGCATTCGGTAAAATCTTCTTTCCTCCACTTCCCCTGCATTTGATCTTGGGGTACTTCTCTTGGATATGGGAATAAATATTAATGCTTCTACCTAAGTGCTCCTTTATCCAAGGCCCAGGAAAGAAACCCAGGACTCAGGACCCAGGCAAAACACTTTAGGACTTACTTGGGTGAGGCCTTCCTGCAAGCATCCACCGGGGGTCATAGGGCGCTCTGGATGGGACAAATTCAATTTCTCTGTCAATGGGGTCAGTGGGTGTGATGACAGGGACTGGGCTGTGATTATCCTAAAAAAGAAAGCCAATTTTCCAACTCAGTCTCTGGTGCTTGTCAATAACGCCCCTGCTCTGCTATTTGTGCTTGTCTCCTTTGACTATGATTGTGCCTAGTGATGTAGCAATATCCCCTCCCTAGGGCTCTGAAGCCACTGTTGTGATTGGAGAATGCCAGACAAGGATTGGGCAACCCATGCATTCTTTTGAAATCTAGTTTATGAGCTCCCACATGTGCTTCAGGATGGGGATGGATTCAGGGACGTCGGGAAGTGAAAGAAAGGCAGGAAAGGGTTGCTACCGCTACATAAGGCTAGATGAGAGGAAAAACATGGTCAAAGAAAGAAAGAAAAAGACCGACTGCAGACAGCGGTAACGGTTGGCATGCAGATGGCGAACAACAACTAACATTTGTGAAAATATTTTAAATTTGAGGACTTTTGGCAGAAGGTCTGGAATGAGCTGAACTCTGGAAACCAACCTTTCAGAGATAATTACGACGAAGAATAATGACCTCACTCATCTGTACAGAATGTCACAGTTAACTGTGTCCACTATTATCTCATTCTTAACACGACTGTTCAGTAGATCTACGAACCAGGCAGGACAAACATCGTCACCATCCAATGACGAAAGAAGCAGTTCCCCAAACATCTGCCTCGTTGATGTCAAGTTAACGAAACTCCACCTGAACTAACTAATCATCACCATCATGAGTAGCAGTTGGGGGTGGCCTACCAAGTTCTGAGCTTTAAATATCATTGCACTTCATCACCATGGTAACACCACGGGATAGGTGCTGTGATCGTGCCCATTTCGCAGATGAGGAAACTGAGGCTCAGAAAGATTAGGAGGCTGAGCCAGGGTCACACAGCTACTGAGGGGGAGGCCAGGAATCAAATCCAGCTTGAATGTTGGAATATTGAGGGTTCTCTATTGTCCAACGTTGCCTCTTTTGTCATGGGGCAATGCTACCCCTTTTTAAAAGACCCATAGATAGCCTCCTTACAACGGCATTAGTGCGACCCAAACGACAAAGAACAGCTAGTACAGGACTAGGCGTCAGAGATGGAAGAGGGAAAGAAAAATCCTCCCCAGCCACATCTGCAGTGCTTCCTGCCCCCCACTCAGGAGGTGACAGGGACACAATTAGCAAATGAGCTTGATAACAGAGACTCCCAGACTCTAGGCTGCGGGGAGGATACCGTACCTTTGGCATATAAGACAGCCACTCCAGGATAGTATAAACCCCCTCAAAGTCATCCGGCACGGTGATGTGGGACACACCGTTGTAATGCATGATCTGCACTCCCCCCAGCTGGTTGTTGGATGTGTAGACCTCTCTTCCTAGGACCTGCGTGGACACGACATGGTTAGCAAAGTCCTGCCCGGCTCAGGGCTCTCCTACCTGTTCAGAAACCATCTCGCTCAGTGGCTCTCAAACCTGGCTGTACTTTAGAATCACCTGGGAGACTTCAAAACTCCCAACGCCAGACACACCCAGGCCAATGACATCAGAATCTTTAGGACTAGGACCCAGGCATCAATGTTTCGTTTTTTTTTTTTTAATTTCCAGATAATTCCAATACACAGCCCAATCTGCAAACCAGTGACGCAGCTGAGTACTTTGGCCATCTCAAGAGCAAAACGCGGCCAGGCACGGTGGCTCAAACCCGTAACCCTAGCGCTTTGGGAGGCCAACGCGGGAGGATCACTTGAGGCCAGGAGTTTGAGACCAGCCTGGGCAATGTGAGACCTTGTCTTCTATAAAAAAGAAGACCCTGTCTTCTAAAAATTAGCCGGGCATGGTGGCACATGCCTGTAGTCCCAGCTACTCAAAAGGCTGAGGCAGGAGGATGGCTCGAGTCCAGGAGTTTGAGGTTGCTGTGAGCTAGGCTGACGCCACTGCACTTCAGCCTGGGTGACAGAGAGAGACCTTGACTAAAAAAAAAACATTTTTTTTTAAATGTCAGTAACACAAGGAGCTGGTGCCACGAGAATAGCCTAAAACTTCTTTTTGGCTCATAAGGGGCCCAGAAAATTACAAATTGGAAGAACAGCTCTCATATCTATAGGAATGAAACCTATCGAGAACCTCCCCGCTCCATCAGAGGGCAATGGGAATGTTAAAATGACCCCGGCCCCCGCGAATCCCCTCCCCCCTCGGGAGGCCCCTTCCCTGTCACCTTGTTGAGAGCACCTGCCCCCGTGAGGATGATGTGGGAGTTCTCCACCTGGATCACCCGCTGGCCCAGCCTCACCAAGTAGGCCCCGATCCCAATCGCTCGGCAGGTCACCTGCAGGGAGAAGAGTCCCTTGGAATTCCTGAGAGTGGCGTGGCACCCCGCTCCCCACGGCAGGGGTGAACCCCGGGGCCTGCCGGGCACGAACGGCCAATGGCAACCTGACTGGGAGCCAAACGGTAGAGGCAAAAGCCTATTTCTCAGCCCCCCCCATGTGACCTTGGCTTCCCATCTGGCGAGAACACGGTTCACAAGGAGGATCGTTGTCAAGATGAATGGCAGACTCTACTGAATGTCTGGGACGTTAAGTGGCTTGTGTATGGCTCCCCTGAGCTCGGCCATTCGTGAGCCATCAGAGCCTCTTGCAAAACCACAAGGACGTCTGCGAGTGTGGGTACAAACTAGTGAAACCCCAAGAAAGTCTGCACTAACAGTATTGCACCAACATAACCCCCCGGCTTTGCTAATGCACTACAGCCATGGAAAATGCTGGCACGGGCAAGCTGGGGGAAGGGTATATGGGGATTCTCTACACTGTCTTATAGCGTCTGGTGAGTCCAACTACTTCAAAATAAAAAGATACCTATAGATAAACCATCTAGAGAACAAACCTAAGGAAGGCACTTATGGCCAGCATCATCTACCTTAGAGGCTGAAGATCTAACTTTTCATGTAAAAATAAGGCCTTGAATGACAGTTTATCGTTAAAGAGTACTATTACTATTAGGTCATTAAATATGAAATGTCCGATTCCAAATCAAAAGTTTAGTTTATTGTATCTCAAACAAGAAGCGGTATAATCAAAGTACGCGCCTAAACTAGCAACACAGTTTTGCCGTCTTAGTGGTGGCTTATTTATGCCAGCAGCAGCGAAGAAGCCTGGAGAGCGAGTGGCGATGAAATCGTGAAAGGTTTTCATAGCTTGTTGAGAATTTAATATTTTTCCATGCAAGAAGTGGTCCCAAGCCTGGAAGAAGCGGTAGTCAGTTGGTGCAAGCTCTGATGGTGGATGACAGAGAGTTTCCAAGTCCAGCTTCCCTAGTGTGAGCAGCGTCGTTTTTTGCAACATGTAGCGTTGCAAGAGGGTTGGCCTGTCTCTAGTGACCAATCTCGGCTGCTTAATTGCAAGCATCCTCATCATTTTGTCCAGCTGGTTGCAGCAGACATCCGCTGTAATTGACCGACCAGGTTTTATCAAGCTAGAGTGGATAATACCAGCGCCGGACCACCAGACAGACAGACACCATTAGCTTTTTCTGATGAATATTCAGTCTTGGACTGTATTTTGGCACTTCATCTTTATCCAAGCATTGTGCTGCATGCTTGCGAATGTCAAAATTCATCACACATAACAATACGGTGTAGAAATGGTTTGCCTTTATGTTGTGACGGCAAAGAAAGGCAAGCTTCTAGATTTCTCTTCTGATGTTTGTTTAATTCATGCAGTACCCATGTATCCAGCTTCTTTATCTTGCCCATTTGTTTCAAATGGTCCAATATTGTTGGAATAATAATATCAACCCTTGCTGCTAATTCACATGTAGGTTGAGATGGATTTGCTTCCACTACAGCTTTCGGCTCACCATTATCCACCTTGGTCTCAGGTCACCCACGTGGCTCATTTTCAAGATTAAAATCACCAGAATGGAACTTCTCAAACCATCAACGCACCGTGCATTCATTAGTCACATCCTTCCCAAACACTTCATTGGTATTTTGAGCTGTCTGCATTGCATTGGTTCCACGACAGAACTCACATTTGAAGATAACACGAAGTTTTGACTTATCCATGGTCAAAGTGAAATGTCAGAGATACCAACTCTCAAACTTAGTACTTAAGGAAATCGGACATTTCATACTTAATGACCTAATGCTGCTGCTGCTGCTGCTGCTACTACTGCTACTAGACACAGAAAATATTTAGAAAGCCCAAGGGGAGGGATGGGGAATACCAGTTACAGTCAGACACAAGTTCTTCTAAACACTCAATACCGTTGAAATAAGAGGAGATTGGACCCTGATCCAAATAAAGCAACTATAAAAAGATATTTCTGAGATAACTCCTAACACAGAAATCAAAACTGGGTTCCAATGATGTTAAAGAGTTGTTGATTTGGGGGGGTGTAGTAATAGTATCACGGTTACGTGAAAAAGGAAAGAAAAAGCCCTCATCTCCTTGTCTGTTACAGATCCACCCTGAAGTATTTCTGAGTGAGAAGACGATGGGGAATTGGCTTGAACATATTCTAAGCGGGGTGGGAGTGGGAGGTGGGCGGAGGTCACAGGGAGGAAACCAGAAGGGCTGCCACGGATGACCGGGGGAGCTTCGCGACGCGCACGTGGCGCTCGTCATTGAACCTCTCTACTGGGACTATTTGAAGGTCTCTATAAGGGAGACTTGAAAAAGAAAATGAAGTAGGAGGGGACTCACCAAGCTAATGGTGACGACCTCTTCGTAAGCCAGGGAGGACTCCCCGGCGATTGTGCCCGAACCCCTGAGATTCTCCACGCCCAAGCCATCGTCCTTCCCAATGATATCCGTGATGACGTATCTGCCAAAACCCAACACGGGTTAAAGACCGAGCTCTAACCCAGAAAGCCCCAAGGACCCAAGGCAGGAAGGACGGCGCAGTAAGGGGAGAGACCGAAAGTGGAAAAGCCGCCAGAGGCTAAAGGAAAGCAGGGAACGAGAACCCTCATGATGGGTGCTCACATTTCTAAAAGGGCAAGCACAGCATCAAAAACTGCCACCCTGTCCCTTGACCTAAGATATCTGCCTGTTCAGAGACCGCCTTAGTAAAATGTCACTCCACCCTACATTCCTCTAAAAGCAATCTAGAATAGCGTTTGGTGCTACAGAGAGATGGGGGTACACAGCTGAAGCCTGTTCACAATCAAGATTCCATGACCACATAAGCCTGTCCAGTAAAACCCGTTAGAGATTCACAAAGCACTTCAGCAGGTTAAAGGTTCTGACAAGTCCTGCAGAGTACAGATGCTTATTAAATCTCATTTAACCCAGTATTTCCCAACCTCATCTGACTATGGAAATTTGTTTCTCCCCCACATATCACTAACTAACATTCCAGAAAACCCAGTCTAGGAATTCCTGATTTAGTCAATCCCACTAAGAAAGACACAACTACCTTTGATGTCCTCAAAGAGCAGATCCCTGCCCTGCCCATATCTTCCCAGCTCGCCAAACCACCACTGCATCTGTTCGGCTAATGTGGTCATTAATTGTGAGCTTGTGGCTCCTGGGACATCCTGAGAATTAGATCCAATCCAATTCTCCCTGCAGGACGTGCTATTTTTGTGGAAGGGGCGACTCATTTTAGAATGACAAGGATGGGTTCACCCTGGAGAATGTCCCAAGTGTTTACGTCATCAGTGCCCCCCATGGAAGCTTAGGGGTTCTACTGTATAAATCACCACCGCCCCACTTGAAAATATCAATCAATATCCAGCCCGGAGGAAATGAGACAGACTCCCTGTTACCAGCTGATAGGAACCATGAACAAAATTAAGGAGATACCCGTTGAGTTATTTACCTGGATTCTCCTCCTTCCTCGATGTGTTTACAGTGGACGGAGTTCAGGGAGCTGATTTTGGTGTAGTCTTGGGGGGTCAAGTACAGGTACTTAAATCCCTTAAAAAATAGACTTCAGTGAGGCTAATGAATCCAGTTAACTGCACTGACAGCCACTGTTTTTTTAAAAAAATGTCAGTATGGTAGGGGTAAATGTTAACATGCTAATAACATGTCAATAACACTTTAATATACCGATGTTAATCCCATGTTAATAACAGCTATCAACTGAAGGTTGGCTTTGAGCTAAGTCCTTTCCGTCCATCTTTACAACACAGCCTCATGCTTTTTCTGGTTTTTCTGAGTCACCATTTCTCAGTGTTTTCCTTATTGCTCCTGTAAGGAGCCTTCTCAGAAATTTTAATTTAATGAAATTTTAATATTAAAGATACCCTGTTTATGTACTGTTTACATACCCTGTATATATATGTGTGTGTATATATATATATGTACACAAAAATATTTTATTGCTACCCCAAAGAAAATTTCCCCCCTGGGGGGGGGTGTTTAATATCACCCCCCATCCCAAGAATGCATGCTCTGGTTGGAAAGAATGACTATCCTCTATAGATTCTCACATCACAAAACGTGTGCTGTTACTCGTTCATCTTGCCCTTCTACTGTAGCTTGTCTACACAGCTCCTGGATGATTTTTAAGAACTCTCTGAGGCCAGTGGCAGCCTATTACACGCTGCATTCAGGAGATGCTCAGTATGTATCAGCTCAGCGTTTGTAAACTCTGTTTCATTATCAACCCCCTAATGAGCCTTTTTAGACATTTTTTTCCTAATCACCACCCTCCCCACCAATGAAATTTTAAAACCACTGCCATATTGCACGGCAACACCTGTCTACCTGCGCTTTACACGTAAGAAGAGTAAGATTTTTTCCCGCCCTCTTGCAGTTGCTCTAACCCCCACTGCAAAGACATGAGACAGAATGGAATCTCCCCCCCACCCTCGCCACGCCAGCTTCATGACGTACTTTCTGGGGGTCTTCTGGGTCCACCCAAGCCACCTGGAACATGTGTTTGATCTCCTCCGCCATGCCGATGCGGGCCCCGCTGTTGGCCGCCACGTAGATCTTGGGGATGCCCTCTGCCCGGGCCATCTCGGACGCCCGCAGGTACAGAAGGTCCTCCCCTGGGCCAAAGGACCCGATGCGGAAGGTGATGTCGTTGCCGATGACGATCACGTCCCGCCCTTCTGGATACTCCTGGGTCTTCAGCCTCATTTTGAAGGCCACCATGCCTACCTGGGGAGAAGACGAACACACATGGGAAATGAGTTTGTGTGTTCAGGGGAGCTTTGTGCAAAGGGGGGCCGCGGCCGGGGGCTGGGCTCTGCTGAGCGTCACCTCGTTTCCGCCAGGAAGCCGGTTCATCTCCACCAGCTGGCCCTGCGAGTCCAGCACTAACTCGGTGTACGCCAGGATGTCTTTGGGGTACTTGTCTGGGGAGCCCCACAGTTTAAAGAGAGCCTGGGGAGAGCAGAGGAAAAACTTGAAGTCATTGGATGGAGATGATCTGTCATGATTTCAGTGTGAATTTTCTAGTTCTTTCTTTTTTCATCATGCAATATTTGAAGCATACAAAAAAAAAAAACCCTACGTAGAATAATAAATAAACACCCAGGCATCCAACTGGTGGTTTTGTCAAATCTTAATATTTCCATAATTGCTTACGATTTTTTTTTTTTTTTTGAGACAGAGTCTCACTCTGTCACCCGGGCTAGAGTGCTGTGGTGTCAGCCTAGCTCACAGCAACCTCAAACTCCTGGGTTCAAGCGATCCTTCTGCCTCAGCCTCCTGAGTGGCTGGGACTACAGGCATGTGCCACCATGCCCGGCTAATTTTTTCTATATATTTTTAGTTGTCCAGCTAATTTCTTTCTATTTTTAGTAAAGATGGGGTCTCGCTCTTGCTCAGGCTGGTCTCAAACTCCTGAGCTCAAACGATCCTCCTGCCTTGGCCTCCCAGAGTGCTAGGATTACAGGCGTGAGCCACCATGCCCGGCCATTGCTTAAAATTTTTTAAAGAAATAAGAAAAATGCAGTTGAAGCCCCCGGTATACCCTCCCCCTGCCTCTCCCCACCCTCCTCTGCGCTCCACCCCTGAGGAACCGTTAGCGACTGCCAGTCCTGAGCATGCTTTCTTATGTCTTTACTTTGTCATACATGCATACATTGAAAACACGCAGTATTATTTAAACAAACTTTAAATAAACGGTACCATCCTGGACGCATCCTTCAGCAACTTACATTTTCTACTCCCCATGATGTTTGTGAGATTTTTCTGTGCTGATAAATTTAGCTCTTGAGCCCTGCTGTTCAGTTTTCCATGGTATGAATATACCACGAGTTATTTACTCATACTTAGGAACATGTAGGTTGTTTCCAGTTCTACGCTATTACCCATGAAGCTGTAATGAACATTCTTATGGCCTCTTCTTAGAAGCAAGGCTGAGGGTTTCCCCACCCCCCAACACACACACCGTGGAGAACTGCTGGGTCACAGCAAATGTGAACCTGCAACATCACTTGACATTATCAAATAGCTTCCAAATTTTCTGAACCCCTTTATAAGCCCAGTAAGAACATACAGGAGCTCCTTTGCCCCATACATTCGCCAACGTTTGGTTTTGCCAGATTTTAAAATGTTTACCCATCTGCTGGGTGGAAAATTGTATCATGGTATTGATCCCTACTTTGCTGATTATTAATGAAGTGAGCGCCTTTTAAGATGCTTGTCAACCATGAGAGTTTCTTTTTGGCAAGTTTCCTGCTTATAACTCCTGCCTGTATTTTTAATAGTTTTGCTTTTTGTTTTTCCCTAATTGATTTATAAGTGTTCTCAAGATCATCTAGTTGATGATAATAGGCACTGAAACGTATTCTCCCAATCTGGGGAGATCTTTTCTCTTTTGTGTAAACAACTTGTAAGTTTCAACATAAATGGATGGGGCTTTTTCTGTATAGTCTGTGCTTTTAACTGACTCCCAGTGGCTTTCATCTTCCAATGTACACTTTAATAATCAGAAAAGTATAACAAAACGTTATTTTTTAAAAGCAGCCAAAAGCTTCCTCAAAGGCAGTGACCCCATCCTCTTCCTCGTGGTCTATCTAGCCTGAGAATGGTGTCTGCCAAGTACCAGGTACTTAATAAATGACCATGAAAAAGACCACAAGGAAACACATCAAAATGTTAAGCAATTTGTCATTAGGGTGTGGGACTACGAGCTACTTTTTTCTTTTTTCCATTGTCCTTTAATTTCCAAAGTTTCTAAATCATATTATCATTATCATTGGGATAAATTAGGTTTATTTTGGGAAAACATACTATGACATATGAAGTCAATCCCAACATTAATTTCTTTTTCTTCATGAAGATCTTGTTCTTTTTGTTTTTTTTTTTTTTGGAGACTGTGTCTTGCTATCACCTGGGCTACCTTGGTGCCTTGGCATCATCATAGCTCAATGCAACCTCAAACTCCTGGGCTCAAGTGATCTTTCTGCCTCAACTCAGCCTCCTGAGTACCTGGGACTACAGGCACGTGCCACCACGCCTGGCTAATTTTCTTTTATTTTTTGTAGAGACAGGGTCTTGCTGTTTTGTCCAGGCTGATCTTGAACTCCTTTTTATTTATTTTTTTATTTCAGCATATCATGGGGGTACAAATATTACGGTTACGTATATTGCCCATGCTGATCTTGAACTCCTGACCTCAAGCGATCCTCCTGTCTTGGCCTCCCAAAGTGCTGGGATTACTGGTGTGAGCCACCGTGCCTGGCCCCAACACCTTGTTCTTTAGAAGAGGATCTAAGGACAGGGGGTTGGTTACGGCGCCGGGAGGAGCTGGTTGCAGGGGGCGACGCATCTGCACCGCAGACTTGCCTGCCTGAACATTTCCGGGAAGTCATAGATGTAGGTGGTCCCCAGGGACTGGGCCTGGAATCGCTTGGCCTGCAGCAGGTCCTTGGTGACGTAGGCAGTATTGATCAGCATCCCGTGCTGGGGCCCTTGTTTGCTGCCAAAGGAGTGAAACATGATCTGGAGCAGAAGGAAAGGAAAGGAAAACAGAGAGTGAGAGAGCAGGTCATAGAGAACCACATTCCTCCCCAGTTCTCTCTGCCCCGTCCTCAACAACAAAACAATGTGGAGAAGCCAGGCGTGTCGAATCGCGTAACGATGGGCGTGCCTGGGACAGGCCCGATGCTCTTCCTTGCTGCTGTGGGCAACCAGGGCAAGAAGGGACAGTGGGAGCTGGGGGGACACAGCTCCGAAAATGCAGCAGTCACAGTGCCACTCACATAAACAAGAGCGAGCACAGAGGCCGGGCGCGGTGGCTCACGCCTGTAATCCTAGCACTCTGGGAGCCCGAGGCAGGAGGATCGCTCAAGGTCAGGAGTTCGAAACCAGACTGAGCGAGAGCGAGACCCCGTCTCTACTAAAAATAGAAAGAAATTAATTGGCAAACTACCGTGTTTCCCTGAAAATAAGACCTACCCATAAAATAAGCCCTAGCAGGATTTCTAAGCATTTGTGCAATATAAGCCCTACCCCGAAAATAGGACCTAGTGATGGGCGTGGCTACGCAGCGTGTCTGCACAACCCGTGCATTTTGTCGCGGAGCGGTAAAGACAACGAGCAGCCCTTCTCATCTGCCCCATGAGAGCTCTATTGCTCGACATGAGAGATTGGGGCCAATGGTTCTAAAGGAAATAGAGTCGCAAGAAATTCAGGATGGAATTCGGGGTTTGGAGAGTTCTGATGATGTTCCAGAAGAAGATGACTTAACTACATTTGAATCAATGTAGAGTGTTGTACCGTACTTAAAAAAAATAACACATCCCCTGAAAATAAGCCCTAGGGTGTCTTCTTGAGGAAAAATAAATATAAGATCCTGTCTCATTTTCAGGGAAACACGGTAAAAATATATAGAAAAATTAGCCGGGCATGGTGGCGCATGCCTGTAGTCCCAGCTACTCGGGAGGCTGAGGCAGGAGGATCGCCTGAGCCCAGGAGTTTGAGGTTGCTGTGAGCTAGGCTGATGCCACGGCACTCTAGCCCGGGTCAGAGAGTGAGACTTTGACTCAAAAAAAAAAAAAAAAAAAAGAGAGAGAGTGAGCGTAGAAACCAGTGAAATCGAAAAAGGTCTGTACTGGGGTTAACAGTCCTGTGCCAATGTCGACTTCCTGTTTCGATAGTGGAAGACAGTCACACAAAATGTTCTCATCAGGAGAAGCCACATGAAGGGTACACGGGAACTCTCTGTGCAATTTTTTCGTCTGTACGAATTTGCAACTTCTTGAGAGTCTTGAATCTTTTATTATTTCAAAATAAAAAGTGTATATATTAATATATACACACACACAGACACATTTACACACACGCTATATAACTATATAAACGAACATACACACACACACACATATACAAATGACAGGCAAAAGGATATTTGATTTAATTTATAAAAGTCTGTTCTAAAACAAGTTGGGGAAAATGTCTGTTTCCCGATGTGAACCAATCTGGGAACTGCACTGTAATCGAGCACAGGACTCTATAGCTCATCCTAAGCGTCACCTAGAATGGATTAAATTTAGGAGGACTCATTCTCCCTCCCAGGATACGAACAACCAGGATTCAGAGGCTGACATGTTCACCCTAAAACTCAGAGGGGCCATCCCAGCCCCGCACGGCAAGGCCGGGCAAGACAGCCACCGCGTGACACTCTCATCTACGCCTTGCCGTCCTGAGCGGCCAGCCTCTGCTCTGGCTCAGACTTCCGTGGCCTCGCCCCGGCCTTACGTTTCCGGATCTGGGGTCGGTCACTTCTTCGTAGATGCTGATGTCCAGGTAGTAGCCCGACTCATTGGTGATGAACAGGCGGATGGGAATGGCACTGCCGGTGGTGGTCTGGCGGATGTTGATCTTGACCTCAGCCTGCAGCACGCGGAGTTTCCACAAGCGGCTGCCGTAGCGCATGACCATGGAGCGCACGGACTCCTCGATCTGCCCCAAAACACAGCGATTCCAGCCTCAGAGCCCATTCGTGCCACACGCACTTATAATAGCACCGATAACAACGGGATGATGAGCTATACCGAATGCAAAACGCCGGGGACGTAAGTATCCAATAAAAAGTATTAGCTAATAACAACCAGAGGCATCTTGCTAAGCACTGAAATCCCATTAACCAGTTTTGCTCTTATAAGTCAGAGAGGCAGGCTTTTATCCCCCACTGACAGGTGAAGAAACAGGCTGGCTTGGGCTAGTGTTCCTACACTGTACCATCTTTATAGGCTGCTCAAGCCTGTGCACAGTGTTCTTTCAGAACTACACAGCCTGGGGAAGCCAGGGCACCTTGCAGATGCCCCCTGCACTCCACAGATGCCAAACGGATGCACCAGGACTCCTTTCATCCCAGAACACCCCCCCTCGCCCCCCGTGAAACTCTGCCCGCTGCCGATGAACCAGCCAACGGAGAACGGCTCAGCCACAGGTCAGGGGCCCGCTCCCCTCCCCCACCCACGTGCAGTCCCCAGCAGAGCCTGGAACCAGGGAGAGGACAAAGATTTGTTCCGCAAGACATTTTAAGCATCCGTGTCATTCCTAAGGTGAAGCGTGGCCCAGATAGGCCATGGCTAAGATACGGCTGTGGCTAAAATGCGGCTCTAGAATTGAAGGGTGGAAGGTTTATTTTCCTCCTGCGGAAACTGAGGCTCAAATATGCACCTATTCATCCTGGTATTTGGGTCTGGAGTGGCGGGAGACAATACCCTAAAGTGACATGGCATGAAGAGCCATATAAGGTTGAACCCAGAGCCTGGCTTGAGCACCCCCCCCAAAAAGGCGAGACCTTGGAGGGGTCCATGATGACGGTGGGCACGAAGTTGAGGAAGATGTGGTTGCAGTCGGTGCGCACGCTGGTGTTGTTGAAGGCCACCTCCAGCTCGTCCATGGCCTCCAGGAGCAGCCGCTCCCCCTCGTTCTGCAGGTACTCGAAGGAGGCCTCCTGCCAAAGGGAGGGAGCGCAACTGCTCAGGCCGCGGGCGCAGGGCCACTCCAGGCGGGCCAGACACGCAGCCGCGGAGAGGCACAGGCAAGAGGAAAACACCCCCCTCCTCCAAAAAGCGTGCCAGGCGAGGACAGCACACAGGGGGCGAAAGGCTATCAAACGTGTCAAGTGTACCGTCTGTGTCTTTTATTTTCCGTATCGTGACACTTTAACATCTAGGGCCTCGCTGATCTTGGAGGGACCCTCTGGCCCAGGCGTCCTCAGACTACGGCCCGCGGGCCACATGCGGGTGTTTTTGCCCGTTTGTTTTTTTGCTTAAAAATAAGACATGTGCAGTGTGCATAGGAATTTGCTCATAGTTTTTTTTTAAACTGTAGTCCAGCCCTCCAACGGTCTGAGGGACAGTGAACTGGCCCCCTGTTTAAAAAGTTTGAGGACCCCTGCAAGTCTAGCCAATTCCCAGAGATATAAACCATTCCACGTGAGAGCACTTTTCAAACACAAACCAACCAACCCAGCGCCCACGTCCCACTCACGTCCCAACCACCTGCTTCAGCCAAGCTCTCAACACGAGAGACAACCTCTGCACCCCAGAGCCCTCTGAAATGATTCACTCACTAAGCCTAAACCTGTTTACCCTGGCCTGCCTGCTTCTTCCCACCGAAACCACCAGAAAGGCTCCCTCCGCCACCCGACCACCCCCGTGTGCCCCCCTCCCCCCACCATGTGTCCCCTTCTTCTCGGGAACTGTGAGTAACAAACCATCTCGTCAACAGCAATCGTCTCCTGATCTGTTGGCCTCACCACACCTGAATAATAAAACCTAATAAAACATCCAGTTGACCGAGGTAGCAAAAAACTGAGATCCGCTTAACATCCGCTGGTAGGGAGTTAGTGAGAAATAACACATCACACACCCAGTGTGTGTGTGCAAGGAAACGGCACGCAGCGGACCAGAAAGAGCTCTACGAGCAGCTGACCAATTACAAAACAATAGTCTTCAAATGATCTATCCCCCTGAGCTCCTACCTGCAACATCATACCCCCGACTCTAGGTTGCAGTAATGGAATTAGGTACAGAAAGGGGTGCCAACGGGGCTGGCCCATCAGTGGCAAGATTCTAGGTCCTTTCCGTTCCATTTTTAAAAATAGTTTTCAGTGTTGTTTAAAATTTTCACAGTATAATCATGGATGACTTTTCTAAAGCAAGGGACAGTGAAAAATGATCACTCACTCTATGGGCAAATATAAGAGATTCCAGAAAGAAACCAGTATCTTTCTAGCCTCTCAATTCTCTGCTCGTGCAGAGAGATCCACAGGAGATAAGAAACAGATCCAAGTGCCACCAGCTGGGACATGATAATAGGCCACTTTGCTACCCGCCTCCCGCCCTAGGCTGGAGCGTCACAGACCAGGGCCATGTGTGCCCCGTGCACCATCCCACCCCCAGCGTGCAGCCCAGGGCCTGGCACTGAGCAGGAACTTGAGGAAGGGAAGACCAGAACGCGAAGGACCAACCTGGAGAAAGAAACACTCCGCAGCATCTTACCTTTGTAATCAGGTCGGAGTGCCTGATGATGGCCCGGACGAAGAACCGGTGGTCCGTCACTTCCGCCCCTTCCTTGACCCTGGCGGCACCCAGGTAAAGGTGCATCTTGTGGTTGGCGCAGGGCACGGCGGTCAGGTCGAAGTTGCGCATCCGGCTGAGCTCTAGCTGGAAGGCCAGGGCGGGCTCCAAGTGACGGTAGATGCGATCTTCTGCAAACTGTAGGCCGACCAGAGAAAGCAGACAGACAGACAGACAGACAGACACACACACACACACACACACACACACGCACGAGGTTTGACATCGGGGCTGCGTGCCTGCTCGGTTCATGCCTTATTCTGCAGACACCTGGCGTTCGTGAGTTTAGCACTCAGGAATGTAGCGTTCATTGTAAGCACCTAATTCTGAGCAACCCCCAGGGCGCAAGACATTTGAAGTTTTGCTAAGATCTGGGAAGAGCTACAAGCACTGCAAGACTGGCGTGCTGGGTGCTGGGTGCACCTCTTGGTTCCTGGGGGAGCTTAGCTAGTTCCCAGCACCTTTCAGCAAGACCAGGCTCATCTCTGTCATGGCATTCACAAGAAGTCCCCAACCCTTGGTTTCCTGGTGGACATTATCCCCAAAAGAAAATGACTGACGGTGCTGGAGAACAAACTAAAAACAAAAAAAGAAGAAGAACCTCCAAAAAGGATTGGTCTTCGCTGGAAAAGTAAGGCTTTGGATAAATTTAAATACAATTGCTGAATTTGGTGGGGCCTTGAATCTGTTTGGGAATAAGCCTGCTGTTCTAGAACAGGGATTAGCAAAGTTTTTCTTAAAAGGCCAGACAGTGAATGTCTCAGGCTGACAGATCACGCGGGCTTTGTCGCAGCCACTCAATTCTGCTACTGTGGAGTGACGGCCACAGTAGACAATATGGAATCCAATGGGTGTGGCCGTGTTCCAAATAAAACTTTGTTCATAAAAACAGGCAGCCAGTGTGCAAGTCATAGTTTGCCAACCAGTGTTCTAGAAGAGCATAAGAATGGCTGGGCTCGGGGGCTCACGCCTGTAATCCCAGCACTTTGGGAGACGGAGGCGAGAGGACCGCTTGAGGCCAGGAGTTCAAGACCAGCCTGGGCAACACAGCCAGACCCCATCTCTAAGAAAAAGAGGCTGGTGTAAAACAGTCTTCCTGAGTATACCAGCAAGCACAAAAATTACCCAAAACGAGACAGAAACATGCAGGGAGGCAGAAAGGGCAAGATTCTCCGGTTCTGAGTCTCTGATTGGAAATACAACCCCAGAGGAAGAATGGAATCTACATAAAAGTTGCTACATTTTAGAATCTGGGGCTGCCTTAAGGACTGGGGGCTGCATTCTTCACAAATATCAAAGATGCCAGGGAAGAGAGAACAATGCCATTGCTTTTGGCCATACCTCATCTCTTGCTCTGAATGTGAAAAACTTGGGAAATTCTTTCTGCAAAAAGAAATCCACACAAAAGACAATTAAATCAACTCATCGAAAGATCTGTGTGCTTATTTTGTGATTATGAATGAGAACTCAGTCTGCTTCTAGAATGAATCATTTGGAGAGCCTTCTCCTGCCTAGCAATTGATCTCTCCCACCCCAGTCTACAGAATAAACATCACATCAATGGCACCGAGGCTTGGAGAATGGAAAAGGGTGAAAGAGATGAACTGAGCACTCTACTGACCTCTTGGGCAATCAGGAATGTGATTCTTCGGAGTCCATGATCCACAAGGATATTTTTCTGCATTAAAAGCCAAAGACATGATGGAATGTTATCTGACCGCAAAATGGACTGAAGTACCACTACCTGCTACCACACAAATGAGCTTTGCAAACGTGATGCTAAGTGGGGGAGGCCAGTCACAAAAGACTTCCTATCGCACGATTCCATTTAGGCGAAAGGTCCAGAATCGGCAAATCTACTGAGACAGAAAGTAGATTAGTGGCTGCCCGAGGCTGGGGTGGGAGAGGGCTCCGGGTTGGGGGACAATCGAGAGTAACTGCTAACGGGTACAGGGCTTTCCTGGGAGGTGACAAAAATGTTCCAAAATTGATTCTGATCATAACTGCACAACTCTGTGAATATACGAAAAAACATTAAATTGCATACTTTAAATGGGTTAATTGTCTAGTATGTGAATTATTTCTCCAAAAAGCTGTCATAAAAAAACGATAATCCAAACATCCTGTTGTACACTGTAAATATATATAACATTTATGAGTCAATTATACCTCAATAAAGCTGGAGATGGAAAAAAAGACAAGTTGAGTGAAAAAGCCCAGCATGAAAAGAGTACAAACTATGATTCCATCTATACACAATTTGAGAACAGATCAAAACTAATCTATCTTGTTAGAAGTCGGGATACAGCTGGTTGTCTTGGGGTGGGGGGTAACAGTGAACAGAGGAGGCACAGGATGGCTTCTGGGGGTGCCAGGAGGTTCGTTTCTTGATCTGAATGTTGGTTACACTTGGACGTTCCCTCTGAAATTCATCAAGCTACGTACATTTGTGACTTGTGCACTTCAATTAAAAATCGCCTAAGAAAAGGATGAAAACTGTTCCCTCGTCACTCTCTCAATGAAATAAATACTATTACAGGCGGATTTACAGGGAAAGAAAAACACCCAGAAGACAAGAAAACAAAGTTATTATTTGATTTGTCACTATGGGAAGGAAAATTGTTAGGGACATCCTGGATTTTCAGTGTGACATCCCAATGCACAAATGAGGTGACACCTGAGCTCGCGGGGCACTTTTCTGCCTCCCAACGTCAGCTACGCCAAGAAGAAACAGGCTGCACAGAAACACGCCACTATTTTCATAGTGGCTGCACCTCAGAGGATGGGGCTATGGGCTTTTGTTTTAAAACCTGCTTTTCAGATTTCGCCGCATCACAAACATTTTCTACAATGAACGCCAACACGCTGTGGAGTTGTCAAGTAAACGCTACATATATCCGTGAAAATAATGTTCCTAAGCTTTCGTAAAGTCTACTCCACGATTCAGCCTCGTAGCATCTCCTACCCATGAAGCACCAGGCCAGGTCTCCCGAGGGACCCCAAGGCAGATAGAGGTAAGAGGCGTCCCTCCTACCAAGATAACATGGGGAATAAAAAACACATATACACATAAACAGACTAAAAAGCAACTGAAAATCCCTAAGTGTTCTTGAAGTTGGGACCAAAGTCAGGAGGGTAAAGAACTCATAGCCAAACAGCATGCCTGGCACATCTGATTATTTTATAAAGAATCTCAGATTCCCGTTTTACAGATGGGAAAACTGAGGATCAGAAAGGTAAAGTCACTTGCCCCGGGTCACACAGGTGATGAAGGCACAGCTGCCTGGTCAGCGCCCTCACACTGTTCCTGCAACCTACCATTGCCACGATCTTCCACGTCTGTCTGTCTGCAGCCGAGGACCCTATATGTAGGCAACAGCTATCCCCACTGCCAGGGTGACAATATGCATGGTGACAGCCACCACAGGCTTACAAAGCAACCTACAGTTACCCGCCCAAACAGTCAATGCTACTGGCCAGTTTGTAAATTGCAAATTTCTGGGTTATTCCAACAAAAACATCCCCCCCAAACCCCAAACTATCTATTGAGCGTGTCCTCTGGGCTCTGACAGGCTGAGTGGCGTGTCTATTTTGTCATTTAATTGCTACGACACCCCGGGAGGGAGAAATGCTGCCCCACCTTCAGCCACCTCCACTCAAGGTCACCGGCTACGAGGAAGAACAGAGCTGGGAGGGAAAGGCCGCCCCCAACCCCGCTCTGGCACGTGGACCACCTCGCCAAGACCAGCCCCTCCTCCTTCCCCAGGCCCCCACCGGCCCCCACCGACCGGAGCACTCCCAGGGTACCTTGGATTGTACGAACGTCCGCAAGATGAGCACGAGCGCCTCGTCCTCCAGATGGTCTGCGCACTGGATGGCCACGTTCAGAATGTGGATGGGCTCGTCCCGGGGGCTCTAAGGGGCGAAAGCGAGGCGGGGCGGGGGGTGTTGAGAAGGGCGGGGGCCATGGCCCACCCCGTCCCCAGACTGCTCCCCGCGCTCGGACACTCGCCTTGGAGTCGTCCTCGGCGTACAGGGAGGCGCGGGCCTTGCTGAAGAGGGGGGTGTCTTTGGGCACGTTGGCAAAGCAGGAGATGACCTCGTCAAAGTTCCTGGGGGCGCGGGCGGAGGGGAGGGGTGAAGGGCTGCCGTCCCGGGGGGGACGTGGCTCGCATTTCCGAGCCAGGCAGCGGGGAGCCCCGAGAACTCGCTCTCTCCCAGCCGATGCTCTGCGATCCCACCGACTCTAGGCGGTTCCCTGTCTAGGTCCAAGGCACCCCTGCCGGGGGCTTTCCCAAAAGGGAAGGATGGGCCTCTGTGGTCCGTGTTCAGGAACAGAGCGGGGGATCCCAGCACTCTGGGACAGCAGCTATCAGTTTCCCCTTTCACTGGCTGGGAGATCCTAGAGACCTCACCCCACCCCTGAATCAAACGAGGATTGCAAGAGTCATCACCTCGTGGGGCTCTTGTGAAAACTCGGCGAGATAATCCAAGCACAGTGCTGACCACACAATAAAAGGTTGAGAAAAGACCCTAACAGTAATAGTGCTGACAGCCAACATTGATTGAGCATGTTATCTGCATAGTAATTATACTTTAAATATATGATATCATGTAGCATCTCATTTAATTTTCATGGCACCCCTGAAATGTTGGTCCTTCTATTATTCCCATTTTATAGATGTGAAAACTAAGATACAGGGAGGTTAAGCCATTTGTTGGTCTCACGGTTGGGAGCAGCACAGCCAGGACTCACACACAGGCCAGCGGCCACCCAGGCGCGTGCCCTCGGCTGCAATGCTGTTATGAACCCGCCGCGCCGTGTATACGGGTCTGCCCCACCCCACGCGTCCAGTGAATGGGGCGTTTAGGAGGCCGGGCCACACTGGGTACCTGGTGAAGTCCTCGAATCTCCTGAAGGCCACCATGGCCCCCATGCGCTGGCACAGGGGCGAAAAGCCGCTGTCCATGAAGAGCTCCGTGCTGTGCCTCAGCAGGTCGGGGTTGCTGATGCTGATGGGCATGGCCATCCTGGGGAGGGGCGACCACAAGGCGGGGTGAGACAGCTGCTCGCAGACCCGACCCTGAGAGCTGCTGCTGCCCCTGAAGCTTCCAGTGAGCTGGACGAGGATTAGGGCCTCCTGAAGCGGGACTTAAAATGATGTGGGGGGATGAAGGTTGGGGCCAGGGGCTGAGGTGTCTCATCCGATTCCTTAGAACCTGGTACAGAGGATGAGCTCAATGAGTGAATGAATGAATGAATGAATGATGCATGCATGCAAGAAAGTCCAGTCCTAACACGGTCCCGAGGTAACTCCAAATGGTGAGTTTGGTTACACGGAGAATAAACAAATGGTCCCAGCATCAATGTCCCCTGGAGACCCCCAGCCCTGGGCAGCTGGTGTGGGGACAGCTGGTGTGGGGGCAGGCTGGGTCCTGAGGGACCCCCAATTCTTCCCCCTCTATCAAATCTGCTCTTGGGACAAAGCCAGCAGCCTATGAGAATCTAGAAAGCCACCGCCCCCAGGAGCAAATCCAAACGGGCCACGCGAGGTTGTTAGAATCAGGCAGGCCTAGGCATCAGGAACAGGAGGGGTCACCAGATGTCGTGCAGAAAGGTCAGCACGGCAGGCCTGAGACTGCTCCCAGAAGGGAGACCTGCCTGCAACGGTGGCCTGTGGCTGGCGCCCTGGAACTTGGATCTGGGGAGGGTTTCCATCATCCCTTGAACGATAAGGGTGGCTCGCTGTCCCTGAACGGTTTGTACGGACGGTATGGTTCATGCTCAATGCCTACTTTCTTCTGGGAGCCTGGGATTTTGATGCCAGGCAGAGGATGCTTATGTGATCAGCTGCCAATCAAAAGCCTGGTGCTGTCTCTAATGAACCAGTAGCCAACCCGTCACAAGTGTTGCCACAGCTCACTGCTAGGGGGAATTAAGTGTGTCCCACGTGAATCTACCGGGAAAGGACCCTGCAGCTTGCGCCTGGTTTCCTCTGGACGTCACCCCATGTGCCTTTTGCCTTTGCTAATTCTGCTTGGGATCCTTCCACGGCAATAAGTCAGACCCATAAGCACAACTTTATACTGAGTCCTCCCAGTGAATGATCGGACCTGGAGGTGCTCCGGGGGACCCCCCCAGACAGGTGTGTGCATTCCTGTTGAGTACCCCTAAAATCATGATCCAGACCCCCCCGTTTCTCCTGGACAGCCAAACCCAGAGGTCACAGACTGGCACGGCAGCGTGGCTGAGTGCAGCCTACACACTGACGGTGGTCCGGGCAGCACATGTTTAACATCCATGAATTAACATGTATTCATTTCACGTGAATTAGCTGCCCCACTGAAAAACTGAGGGATTTCAGATTTTTTTTTTTAAAACAAAATCTAGATGTCCTGCTTCTGGTAGAAAAAACCCACAGAAAGGTCTCGCGGTGATGGCCACGTCCCCACAGGGTGACAGAGGGCAGAGTGCAGACAGCAGCCCCGCAGCAGGGGGGCACAGCCAGCTCCCACCCAGCGCCTACACGAAGCCCTGCTGACCGCTCGTCTGACCTCATCTTGGGTCTCAGTGACCCAGTTCACTTCGTGCCTGGTGCTCTAGACACAGATGTCTGTAGGCACCAAGCCAGGCCCTCCTCAAAGGGCTGGGGGGGCAGCCACAGGCCCAGAGAAAGCTTTGGCCCTAAAGGCCATTGTGAGAGCCTTACATAGTCCGGGAATCCTACCAGGGCCCTCAGTGTCTCTCTGGGTCAAAACAGGACCCTGAATCTACGTGTATGTCCTTTCTAAAAAACAAG
>CAUYPO010087182.1:0-31325 GCA_963574435.1 Cheirogaleus major | reverse complement strand
GGTGGCTGAGGGGCTGGTCCAATGGCCCTGAGTAGTGGGGGCAGGGATTTCTGAGAAGGATGGGGGCTCTCAGTTCCAGCTCTGGCCAGGCCAGCTGTCTGTGTGGAAGGGAGGGAGCTTCTTGAGTCAGTGTTGGTGTGTATGGAGGTGCAGGTGTCTGTCCTGTGTGCCCAACAGCCCCTGGGCCTAGGTGAGGCCACCTCTGTACCCACACCTGTGCTGTGGGCCTGTCTCACAGCACAATTGGGAGGTGGAGCAGAGGGGTGTGACTGCCCAGGAGAGATGGAGTCATTTCTTTAGATCTCTCATTTACCCACGGAAGTGCACACAGAGGCCTCTTCTCTGCTGTAAGTGGACTCTAGACATACCTAGAAGAGAGAAAATTGAGAAAACAGGTTCATCTTTCAGTTTTCCATAGATGGGGGTGGAGGACTCCATGACTCCCTTAGAGTATACTGAGACAATTCCTGTGCCACGGGCCCCACTGAACCTGCACAGGCCTGGTCAGGGGACACATTTTCCTTGATGCTTCAGAAATCTTCCCAGGTGGACCAAGAGTAGACCCATTGCAGGCACCAAAAGACTTTAGGATCATTTTTGAAATTCACTGTGTCACAAAATTTTAAAAATCTCAACCCACTAATATTACTAAGAAGTATATGATATATCCTCATCTAGTTCAAGTATATATGTATATGTAGATATATACATGTATATACAGTTTTCTAAAATAATACCATGTGTTGAACTATGCTCCAATATTTTCTTTCTCCCTGGGGACACAGAACTCCTATCCTATGACACCTTAGTTGACTTTATCATTTCATCATCTAAATATGTCCCTTTGATTTATTTATACATTATTTATTATAGTTTTCCTGTTTTTTAAAACTACTTTGTTGAGATTTAATTCACATACCATACAATTTACTCACTTAAAGTGTATAATTCAGTGGTTTTTAATATACTCACAGAGTCGTGCAACCATCTCCCCAGTTTTCCTCACTCCAGAAAGAACTCCTGTGCCCATTAGTAGTTATTCTCTATTTGCCCCACATCCCCACCCCCAGCCCTAGGCAGCCTCTAATCTGCTTTTGGTCTCTGCAGACATGCCTAAATGCAATCATACAACATATGGTCTTTGTGGCTGTCTTCTGCCCCTTAGCGTAATGTTTTCAAGGTTCGTCCATGTTGTAGCATATATCAATACTGTATTTCTTTTTATTGCTGAATAATGTTGTAGTGTATGAATATACTACGTTTAAAAATATCTCTCCATCAGTTGATAGACATTAGAATGTTGGATTCACCTCCTAAATGGGAAACTAGAGATATGAATATTTTAGAGCATTTGCCCCATTTACTTTCTGGTTCTCACCAATATCCTATCCCAGCCCACGGGGTTTCTTATCTTTACTGTTGGCACTGGAAATTTCCAGCCTTCAACCTCAAGAGAGGAGCTCCAAATCTCCTGGCTGCACACAAGGTCCTCACAGGCTTTCAGCCTCATGGAATGACAGAATATTTTAAATGCTTCCAAATCCATTGAACACTTGTGTTACTATAGTTGCCATCATTCAAACCTTACTTCATTCCTCAAACTGCCCTAGTTTTTGTACTAATTTGAGTAAAGTGGTTAAATTCTGATGTTTATAGAAAAATAGCAAGTTCGTATTTGCACATCCTGAAAGAAGAACTGGAATGTCAGTTTGAAAATATGAGTTTATCAGTGAAGGAGTGAGGGAGAAATTAACCCTTTGAAGAAAGTGATTTGCAGAGGGGGTACTCTCTCTATTGAGGGTTCTGTGGACAGGTTCCAGAGGACCCCAGTACAGATATGGGTATGAGAACTGCAGCATCTATGAAGTGCATCCCCAGGGGATCCTTTCCCCACTCATTGACCAGTAGAACAGAATAGAGAACCCAGATATAAAACCATCCTCATATACCCAACTAATCTTCGACAAAGCAGAATTCTCTCCATTCTTAAGGACTGGCTTCCTATTCTCCATACTCTGACTAAGAATTGTGTTAAGCTGTGTTTGTAATGGGCTAGAAAACCACATGGTAAACACTCTGTTCCACCTGTAATTGGGAAACATGTGACCTGGCACTCTTGGCACCATCTAAAGCATGGGGTGTGGAGGAATTAGAAAGGTTCTATAAAACAATTAACTCTTTGGTAGTAAAGGGTGGGAAGAAGAGGCAAAGGCCAATAAACCCTCATTACAGGGCTGGCAGCACAGGCGATCATAGCAGTGCAGGGGCATGGGTGCATACTATGGAAATCCTGTGGAGCTACAGCTTAATAACCAAGAAGCAAATGCAGAAAGTAATGTTAAGCAAGGATATGAGGTACAGGGGAAGGAAAGCAGAGAAATAAAATATAACACCCTTTTCAGGTAGGAAGGCCAAAATCACATGTAACCTGAGATCTCAATGAGCTCTGCTAAAAGGATGAAATGCCACAAAGCTTATTTGTAATAATCTATTCCATTATCAAAAGGTGTCCTTGCTAGGGTTCAAAAACAAAAACAAAAGACACAAAAACAACACATACACATTTTTGCACATGCATGCATACACACATATCTATGCACAAGGATTAAAATAGAAACATGCACAGAGATGCACACACACACAGCCACTCACCACCCACACAGACAACATTAACACGTGTGTGTGCACACACATACATGCACACTCGCTCCAGGATGGGTCTGAGTGAAAGGAAATCATCTCTTACTTAATTTTCTCTTTCAACTGTTGTTCTTAGCTTCTTTCACTTAGACAGGAATAATCCCAATCAAATGTAAGAGGTGTGTGGGGTAGGTCACTGAACAGGGCACTTCATTTTGGTTCTCTTATATTAAATATTTATACCATGGGGATTCTGGCTACTTAGAAAACAAAATGGTAGTTGTAAAAAGTTCTCACATGATGTTACTGGTGAGAAAGGGTATAGAGAAACTGTGCACAGAGCCACCCTTCATGGGGTCTTATTCTAAGTGAGGTATGTACCTTTTAAAAATCGGTCACTCTCTATAGATTCAAAGAAATCCCTTTCAAAATCCAAGCTGCGTTTTTTTTTTTTTTTGCAGAAATTGACACATTGATTCTAAAATTCATATAGAAATGCAAGAAATCCAGAATAGTCAAAACAATCTTGACAAAGAAGAATAAAGTTGAAGGACTTTTACTTCTTGATTTCAAAAATCACTACAAAGTGACAGTAATCAAGATAATACAGTAAGAGTAGGCATATAGATTAACAGAACAGAATTGAGTGTTCAGAAATAATCACTTATATTTAACTTCAATTGTTTTTCGACAAGGGTGCCAAGACCATGCAATGGAGGAAAAATAGTCTTTTCAACAAATGGTGCCAAGCAGAATGGATATCCACATGAATAATGAAGTTGGACCCCTACCTCACATTATACACAACAATTAACTAAAAATAGATTATAGATCTATATGTAAGAGCTAAAATTTTAACAACTTAAAAGAAAATATAGGAGTAAATCTTCATGACTTTGAGTAAGGCAATGTTTCTTTTAATATATGACACCAAAACACAAGCAACAAAAGAAAAAAAACCAGATAACTGTGTTTCATCAAATTAGAAATGTTTTGCTGCGTATGATACCATCATCAAAGTGAAGACAGCCTATAGAATGGTAGAAAATATTTGCAAAACCACAATGAAATACCACTTCACAACCATTAGGATGGTTAAAATAAAAAGGCAGACAATAATAAGTGTTGACAAGATTGTGGAGAAACTGGAACCTTTATTCATTACTAGTGGGACTGTAAAATTATGCAGCCACTTTGGAAAACAATTTTGGTACCTCCTCAAAAAGTTAAACATAGAGTTACCATATGACCCAGGTAGATACTCCTAGGTATGTATCTAAGAGAAATTAACACATATGTCCACACAAAAACTTACATATTAATGCTATAGCAGCATTATTCACAAGAGCCAAAAAGTAGAAACAACCCAAATGGCCCATCAATGCTGAAAAGAGAAACAAATGAGGTATGCCCATACAATGGAATATTAACTAGCCATAAAAAGAAATGAAATACTTATTCATTTCAACATGGATTAACCTTGAAATCATTATTCTAAGTGAAAGAAGCCAGATGAAAAAGGCCACGTTGGCTGGGCGCGGTGGCTCATGCCTGTAATACTAGCACTCTGGGAGGTCAAGGTGGGAGGATTGCTTGAGCTCAGGAGTTCAAGATCAGCCTGAGCAAGAGCAAGACCCATCTCTACAAAAAAAACCCAGAAAAATTAGCCGGGCATGGTGGCACATGTCTGTAGTCCCACCTACTGGAGAGGCTGAGACAGAGGATCGCTGGACCCCAGGAGTTTGAGGTTGCTGTGAGCTAGGCTGATGCCTACAGCACTATAGCCCAGGCAACAGAGCAAGACTCTGTCTCAAAAAAAAGAAGAAAACAAAAGAAAAAGACCATACATTTCATGATTCCACTCATATGCAATGTCCAGAATAGGCAAATCTATAGAGAGACAGTAGATTAGTAGTTGCCAAGCACTGGGGTATATGTTTATAGGAGATTGTGAGGTAATGGCTAAGGGGATCTAGGTTTACTTATTTGGGGAATATAATTAAAATATTATAAAATTATAATTTTGGTAATATTTGCACAACTCTATGGATATACCAACAATCACTGAATTATATACTTAAACAGGTAAATTATATGGTATATAAATCATACCTCAATAAAATAAAAACAATCTGTCACACAGGGAGCACATGATGATTGTTTCCCAACATTTGCTATCAAAGGAGGGGCTATCAAAAGGAAATATCGTGGGGTTGCTTGGTATAGCTCCAAGGGATAAGCAGAATCAGGGCCACTACACTATATAACTCCAGAGGCCTCAATTCATGTTTTAGTTTGTATGGATGGTACTATGCCTGAGAGTAGAAGCAATAGATAGAACCTGAAGGGAGAGAGATTTTGGCTCACTTATGCAAACATTCAATAAATGAAGCTAGTCATATATCAAATGTCCTACTTCATAGTGTAGAGTGCCACATTATTGGAAGTATCTAAGCATAAACTTGATTGACCAGTTGAAGATGAAGCAGATACAGGTAACAGATTACATATAGAAGGGGGTAGGTAGACATGACTCAATAACCTTTAAGTTTTCTTATAACCCTAAAATTCTATTAAAATGCATATGTTACAAAGCCCTTCTGAACTTTCATCTGTAAACAAGTTTTTCATTCTTAATCATTTCCTCATCAGCCAGGAATAAAGGCACACTTACATATTCCTACTAGAGTTATAAGTCCCAATAGTTATTTCCTCTGAAAAAATAAAACTTGATGCTATGGTTTAGGACATTTCTAATATTTATATTTCTGGCTCAGTCATTTAGCAATGGGCCCATCTAAGTGGATTGCTCTTTTTAAATCTGCAGCTTTAAGAGTAGCACTTCAAAAATGTTAATAAGAACAACATTCTACATTGTATTAATACTTAATACTGCTAATAGTTAATGAATACAAATCATTCTGGACTCTATCTTTGATCTCTTTCCTCCCTCTTCTGTCCTTTCACTAAGTATAGAATATGCAGGCTGTTGATTTTTACAAGTTGCTCCCAAAGTTCCAGAATGAGCCATTTGGCTAAAGGTTTCACATATTTTGGCTTAAGTTCATAAATGCCATAAGAAACTGGCACTCCATTCTGCAATGCTTTTCTCTCTGTCAATAACTTTAACTTGGTATCATAAAGGGAAAGCATTTAGCAGGTGGTCCATTATGATCTAGATTTAAAACCTCATGGGGTAATAGTCCTCTACTCCACTTTACACTTTAAAACTACTGGGAATGATTCTATACTGAAAAGAGATAAGTATAGATACTATGAAAAAAGCTGCTTATCCATCACCTGTTTCAAAATAGAAAGGGGCAGTTTAATATCCTGGGAGGGGCAGCTTACCAGTAGTTCCCTAGGGATCAGAAATGGCCTCCCTCGCTGGATTGGTCAAGTATAGGCAACACATATAGTAGGTGCTAGCTAAGCAACTAGTGCTGACTGACTTATCCTGGCTCACTGACATCTTAGGCACACACACAAAAAAACCTATTTCAAAAATCTCCAATGGAAAACATCTGCAATGAAATTGTACTCGTTGTCTATCTAGCACACCAGAGCCTTAATATAAATCCCAACCTCAGGGTTCATACCTTGGAGCTGTGTTCTAATGTTCTAACATAGCCCTTCTGTTACTTCCAGTAATAAATCCCTGTGGAGAATGTCCAAGAAGGGCATTGCCTTAGATCATATTCCATGTTAGAGTGAGCTTCTTCTCCATGGCCTGTGTTTTATCTGGCCTTGATGTGAGGTCAACAAAAGAAGTGTTCTGGAGAGTCTGCTGCTGGGTGGGGGTTCTTTTTATTTTAAATAGCTGTAAATATTTGACAAACCAATTATGCCCTTCTCATTTTAATTCCTTCGGACCATTTCTTTTCCATCTTGTTAAAAGTCTCACAAGGCCTGAGTAGGGCACTCAGGGAACACTACTTGAGAAGGCAAGAGATACTACTGAAATTCCAGGCTCATTTCTCCAATGGTCATATTTCTGCCTGTGCTTATCCCTTTTTCTGCCAGATTGTGCTTTTTATTGCTCACACTACTCAAAATAGCCGTGAGCGCCAATATTCACGAACTACTCAAGCTGTCTTTATTGTATTTACTTTGTGTCCCACCCTCATAAACTACTCTCCCTAGGCCCCATAGCATTTCAATTGCTCTTTTCCATTTCAAGCATCTCAATTCCAGAGAATGGAAACTTGGGCATAGTCTTATTACCAATTAAACAGGAATTCTCACTACTTTTCTCTAAGAAGTTATTTGTCAATATCCATGTCATTTACTTAAACCATATTGGCTTTTAAAATGCTATATCATAATGCACACTCTGAATACAGTTTACTATCCCCTGTCACTTGTAGATGTATAAAAGCATGAATCAAATTTAGATGATGTTTGTTTTATCTATTTGTTTGATATTTATAACCCAGATAAAATGTAATGTGTCACCCAAAAAAGTTTTCCAGAATAGTCTGACTTACTTTCAGATTATTGTCACTTTTATTAAATGTGGATTGTCACAATTATTTTATGTTCTTCACATTCCTTATCACAAATCAAGGTGAATTCTAATTTGTACACCTTCCACTGAATAAGCTGAGAAAATTTTCATGACTCAGCAGAGTATATAAGGGTTGTGGTTCTTTGCAATTCCTGTCCCACCTCCAAGCCCAAGGGCAGGGTTTGGGAAAATGCCAACCACATTTGGCAGTACGAGTCAACAGTCTGTTAGACTGCAGGAGATGGGAGGGGCAATAAGTAGAGTGTATAAAGAATCTAAAGAAGGTTTGTGTTTTTGTTTTTTTTTTTTTTTACAATCTCTTACTCAGCCCTAATTGAACACATCCCAATTCCTGCTCAGTAGACCGTTAACACAGGAAGTGTTTATACTCTCCCACTTTATACTGATCTGGGATTTTTGTGAGGGAACACCCTAGTACTAATAACATCTCTTCTCTCTTCTCCCTCTCTCTCCCTTCCACATCTATAATCAGAGAGAGAGAGAGAGAGAGAGAGAGGGAGAGGGGGAGAGAGAGAGAGAGAGAGAGAGGGAGGGAGGGAGAAAGGCAACCATTCACAATTACATGTATAAGTAAAAAGCAACAGGGATGTAGGCTCTGGAGTCTGGAGGCAGAACTGTAGACAAGTTACTGGTATATACAGCCTTGATAAAGAAGAACAACTAACATTTATTGAGAGTGCTAATTGGGATTAAATGAAATAATTTATGTAAATATCCTAGGATAGTCCTATAGTATACCTTTAAAACATATTTCCCTTCATCTCCACTCTGGTTTAAATTATGAAGAGTCCTGATCAGAGTGAACTTTTTCATTGAAAGTAGAAATGTCTGGCTTTTTAAACAAAGTAAAAATGTCACTGAAAATTGTAGAGGTAGTCTGGGGGAAGGGAGATATAAGAGGTTAAAAATTTCCTTTAGACACAAATGGGTTTTGTCTTTATGCATTTCTCAGAAACTGTAGCTGTGGTACTTTCTCTTTGGTTCTATAAACAAAAGAACCTATTTGTAGAGTACTCCAGGGTGGCCCTGAGTGGCACTTTAAAACACTGGTTTTGAACTCCTCTAGGCAGTTCAGTGAGGCTAAATACAACAATGGATTCTGGGAGTGAGTATGAACGGTACAAAAAAGAGGTGGTGGTGGTCTGCTGTCCATTGAAAACAGAAAGCAGAGCCAAAGAAAGCAAAGAATGCAAAGGGACAGAAGGGAATTTTAGGATGTGCTAAAAATTTTAGCAATTGAAAAGAATACAAAGAACTAGGATCTAGGCAACAGAGGGCAGGTCAAGCAGGCATAATTATTTCCATATAGTTTCCATAGATAACAATAGTCAAGTACATTACTCTACCCCTGTGTTTTTTTCCAATATTACAGATTCTGACACTGGGTTATTTTTAGCCACCAACTACAACTAATACACATGATGAACTCTATATACAATAATAAAACATAAAAGGACCTAGATTTATATCTCTTCATATAGAGACTACAGTCTACTTCTGATCAAATTCTTCCAAAGTGTTAATGCTATTTTAAATAACGAAATCATCCTGAAAGGAGTATACTACTGGTTCAAGGAAGATTTGTCAGAGGAAGAAATGGAAGCTGAAAAGTCATGAGTTATGAGTGGCCAAGGGGCTGAACAATCCAAAAGAGAATAGCGAAAAGGTCGACGAAAGCCAAAATGTATAAAAGTGTCAATGACCTAAACATTCAAGGTAGGAGCTCTTTCTTTTGATTAACTCAACTTTCTTGTCTCTAACTAAGAAATCAAAACTTAACAGCCATCCCTCAACGGCTAGCCAGTATGATGAGAAAAATAGTACTGATGAGAAATGCAAAGTGTAGATTTCATTTAAACTCAATTGAGATCATAATTTGTTAAATCACTTCTCTGGATAACTCACTTTAGGCCATTTTAAAAATTTAAACTATCCATAAAAAGAATTTCAATGTCCTATATGTCAAAAGAAACAACACTTCAGTTTGATTTCCTGTCGATACAATTATCACTGTGGCCATCTAGTCTCCTAAGAGAAGTACTCTTTTTGGATAGCCAAACCTTTTCTAGCTGCACTTCCAAAACTACATCCAATAGCCACATGTGATTATTTAAATCTCAATTTACTTAAACTTAAATAAGATAAAAACTTCAGTTCCCCAGTTGCAGTACCCACACTTGAATGCTCAGTAGCCATATGTGACTAGTGGCTACTGTGTTGGGAAGTGAAGATACAGAATACTGCATCATCACATGGGTTAGATACAAGGAGACCAAGACTTTCAGCATTAGAACAAAAAATTCAAACCATTTAATGATAGTTTTTCTACAATGTAATTAATATTAATATTCATATCCATAGAGAATATAGATCTGGATTTAACATTTTATTTTTGACTTTGAACAGTTCTCAAAAGTCAGATGTACAGAAGAATCATCTGGGGAGTTTGCTAAATACAGATCACTCAGACAGTGATTCAGTAGGTCTGGGATGAGGATCCAGAAATCTGCATTTTAAACATATGTCCTAGGTAATTCTGTCATGGGTAGTTCCTAAACCACATTTTGAGAAACACTGTGATTATGCATCAAAAATTCCAATTATTGTTTTACATATACTGATTAATTTTCTTGAATATAAGAAAAGTATTCATACATATACATAGGCAAGTCCTAATCTCTCTACAAAAGTGCAAAGTGTTCCACAAAGGCAAAAGAAGGAGCTTTCAAAATGTGGTAGATCTGGGCAAGGATGAGTATAGAGAAAAAAAATCAAGAAGACAGTTGTACTAGAAATAAATCTTTTGAACAGAATATTCCAGAGTAACTATGCAAAGCAGAAGTGATCTAGCCATTTGGCTTCTAGAAATCTTGGGCTGTAGAACAGGTCTGAACCTTGAGCCAGCAGGAGAAGAGAAAAACCTTTGATGGTGCAGCTGCTGAAGGCCTGAATATTGCATGTGAGCACTAACTATGTGCAAGGCACTAGGCTATGTGCTAAGAGACAAGCAAAGTATGCTTATGACTTTAAGAACTGAGTCTAGTGGAGGAAGACAGACCAAAAATAAGTATTATACTACAGTAGCAGGTGTGATTTGAGCAGAACCTCCATAATTGAGTAGTTCTAGGGCTGTTGGAGAAGTGGAAGGATGGCAATTTAAATGTAGAAAACGGCATGGGGAAACTGATTATATATTCAAGAAAATTAATCAGTATATATAAACAGCATGTAGAATACAAACTTAAAAATTTGGGGTGCACATGGTGACCCACAAGTGATCTAGAGTGGTGGGTAAATAGGGTGTTGAGAGGGTTGTGTAGTGGGAGATAAGGGTGTAGAGGCATTCTGGGTGGCTGGTATAAGAACATGGATGGTCCTGAATGCCTATTTGGAAAAAACCCAAAATCCTCTAGAAGATTTTTGAGCAGAGGAGCAATCGGATAAGATCTGTATTTAGGAAGAATACTCTAACAGTTAGGCATAAAATGGAGTAGGGAGAGAGTATCTGCAGAGAAGATGTGCTATGATTGGTCATTTGGCTACATGGAAGAAAAATTACACTCTGGTTGGCAATGTTTCTTTTTGCAAAAAGCTGAGAATAGAGAGAAGCAACAGAATATGAAAGAGATTTTTAAAACAATACTGAAAATCTGAAAAAAGAATACGAGTAGTGGCAATGTTTAGTAATGGCTGGGGATTCAATGATCCACCCTGACTCTGTTGATAGAGAGTACCATTGATGGAGGTCGGAAAGAAAGTAAAAATTTTCAGCAGTCTGGTGAGCAGACAGCTCTAAAGTGTTTAGGTCTTTTGAAGTCATGGACAATGGGATATCTGCTCTAGGTAACACAGAGATGGGCAAACAGCTTCTTCAACGAAGTGCCCTTACATACATACAGCATATTCCATAGTGGTTAAGAGCATGAGTTATGAGGACAAACTTCCTGTGATCGAATATTGATTCTGCTGCTTAGTAATTATGTCATGTGGTAGACAGATTACTGAAACTGTGTCTTAGTTTTTCTAAACTTAAGATGGAAATAATACTACCCACTTCATGGGAGTGCTCTGAAGACTGATAAGTTCAATACATGTAAGGTATTTATAACATAGCCAGGGACAAAGTAAACATTCAATAAATGTTAGCTATTCTTATTATTGTGTGTATATGTGGGTGGTGAACACACACTTAACTGTGCTATGCCCAATAATGTTAATCAGAATAGTTTATCAGCCCAAGGAGCATCTGCAGAATACTGACCTGCATAGATAGCATGCCTTAATTATTGTATTATTCATAATGAGCATAGTAAGTCCTGTTTGGAAAAAGGCAGATATGAATAAATTTTTGAAATACCACTGGCTGGTATATACTAACCCTTTACTCCCATCTGTAAGACCTGCCTTTCACTCCCATAAAACGCACCCACAGGTGTACTGAAGAGAAAAAAAATCCATCAGACAACTCAACTTCAGCTCCCTAAACAACCAGAACCTAGAAATCTACCCCTTTTTAATTTCTCTGAGCTTCAAACATGACAGTGAAAAGGTGATTATTTTGCAGAATACTTTCTTTAGCTAATCAGAAAACATCAATTTATTTAAAAGCCCCAGTAAGCTCTTTTTTCATTTATATTCAGAGTGCGTGTTGCCCGAAAAAAGAAACAGAGTGAGATGTGTTAGCCACAGCTTCCAACTACACAGGAAATTTGTTACCTGAAACCAAGTTTAATATGGAACTTCTAATCACATGCCTAGTTTGCCCAGTTCTCCTTCCTATTAATCCTGATCTATTCCCCCAAGTTCCCTCCTGTAGTTTTTTTATGTGTCAAATCTATTTAAGGTTAAAGAATGATGAAAGGGCTTTATATCATCCTCTTTTCATTTTTGCCAGAAGGAAATAATACAAGGATAGCATTACTTTAAGATATGTTACAATATAAAGATACCATCTTAGATAAGGATAAATTACAATTACATGGTATCTGAGATAATATATTCAGTACCATCTTTCCAAAATTCTCATAAACAGGTTATAACAATACTTGTCCTATCTCTGGCTCATTTTCTTGACAATGTTCTCAAATATTCGCTGTCAAATGCTGAAGAAGAGTTGTCCATAGTTTAACTATCCAGTTATTTCTCCAGTACACAGGATAGTCTCTAATAAATTCAGATCCAAAAATGACCCTTCAAGAATGTTTCCTGAAGGGTTTTAAAGAAAGTTTTACCAGAGATCTAGTATGAGCTACTCCAGTATCAAATTGATAATGCAGCTTTAAATAGTATGCCCTTCTTCAGTGAGACAGAAAGTATGTTTTTTTTTTCCTTAAAGCTAATGTATTTAAAATAGAGAAACCATTTGGGAATTTAAAAAGATGAGAAGGCTGATTTACTGGATAGAGAGACAGACAGAAAGAAAAGTGTGAAACTGAGTTAGCTATATATTTTCTCTGTTGATCTGAACAAAATGATCTTAAAACACAAAGCACATCATATTCATGGCCAGCATACCTTAAAATACACATATTTTCATGAAAACAATCCTACAACTTCATTGAGAAGAATATTAAAAACAAATTAGCTTGTTTAGAAGGAAAATATTCCACATCAACCTTTTGGGTTGGACAACATTTTGCTTCCCCAAAACATCACAAGTCTCTACTTTTGTTCATATTGATGTATAAATTAATGAAAACACTACTATTTCTTATACATATATAAAATAAATCTGGAAATCACTCACATATTAAAATAACTGTTGGATTAAAACTAGTTTTGAAAAAAATCTCTGAAGTCCTATCAAAGAATACATTTTTTTTTCAGTAAATGACTGAATTTAGACTTCTTGACTAGTAGCATAAATCAGATTTACCCTGAATCCATCAACTGAGAGGCAGCCGTGTGTAAGGGAAGAAAAAAGTGCAAATTCTTGAATCAGATAAGATAACCTATAAGTTCAGGCTCTCCCACTTATTAGATATGAGACCTGGGGCCAGTTACTTATCCTCTGAGTTTCAGTTTTCTTACCTATAAAATGGAGATCATATCATCACTGACCTCATACAAGGTTGTTATGAGAATGAACTAAAAATGTATATGTTAAATCACTATGTAAATGTTTTATACCACATCTACTATGATTCAATAACCAACAACTATACTGCAATTATAATTTTTTTAGTAGAATAAAATCATTTTTAATACAGTAAAACCATTAAGGAATTAAACATGTATTCACTATTAGCATACAAATACAATTCAGTCAAAAAAGTCACCTACTTAAATTTGAAATTATTCATTGGGTCACTCTGGAATTGAGAAATGGCAAAGAGACAATGTTATCATTTTTTTAATGCAAATATTTTTTTTTACTAATATTAGCATAGAGAAGTTCTTCCCAGAACTGGAATATAGTAATTCCAGTAGCATAACAAAATCCAGCATTTTTCACTGTCAGAAACTTAAACCAGTAACACTGGTCTATGAGAAACCTCTATTTATTGAACAAAGCAATATTTTCCATGCGAATGTATCTAATTTTGTAGTGGAGAAAACGAGACTGTCTCTGGTTTTAACCAGAAGAGAAAAACCTCAACAACTTCTCACATTAAAATGTACAGAGATAGCTCTTCTAGAGTCAAGCATGCATTGGAGTATAGGAAAAAATCTCGCAAGCACAACTTTCCAACACTTAGCAAAACAAATCAACCAACACCCAAAGAAGAAACTGAAGCTATAAATTCAAATAAACGGGCTGCAGGGAGACTACACAAACCTGCTGTTGCTTTAATTGCAGACAATTCAATTCAGCAGCTGTTGGTCCAGGCACTAAGGTTCACTGTATGCTCTTCAACGTAACCTTGAAATATTGTCACTCACTCACTTCTCCACATCATCTGCATGCTGTCCAATTAATGAGGAGCGAAATCAACTGTCAAACCACGCATCAAAACAGAACATGATCTTTTAGCTCTTAAGCACAGGAGCACAATATTTTAAGAACAATAAAGCAAGAATGAAGATGAAAATCCTTGACAATAAATGATATTCAAACTTATCAAAACATGTGGTTGTAGGAACTAAGCTTCTATTTCGTTCAGTAAGAAAGTGAAACTTTCTCGGGTTTTTTTTCATTTGCAAGGATCCTTTCTGTCTAACTGTGCACAAGAAGCCTTTCAAACAACATTCACCAATACCTGATCAGAGTCTCAAGTTCTTCATTATTATGGACCAATATGTTTCTGAAAGCTTAAGAGAATACTTAAGAAACACTTTTGATCCAATGATATTTTACAATACAGATGGTTTGGGGCTGGTATTTTTAGCCTTGCTGTTCCCAGCACTTTTTTTCTATCAGGAGAATAAACAAACAACAATAATATATAATGTTCATCAACCTAAGTTCAATAATGAAATAAAAATAAATTTACCAAACAGACGTGTTCTAGAATACTTTCTATTTGAAGTTTCCTTATTCTTAACTATATCCCGAATCTATACAACCAATTAACAAATACAGGAGTTAATAAACTCAAGAGAAACATAACATACTAGTGTTTATAAATTGCTTTTTGCTTCCAAAGCACTGTGTCTTCTGTGCAAATACTCTAGGCTATGCCACATACTACCAGTTGCAGACATCAGACTTCGGAAATTCAATACAAGAATACAGCAGAGAAGCGTGCACAATTAAGGGATCAGGACTACCAATTTAACAGAAAACCCAGATTTTACACAGCAATCTGCTACAAACATTATAGCTGGGGCAGGCATGTTTTATGCGGCTATTTTATTTAGCTCATTAGAACCTTACTTTTCCTTCAGCAGAGTTGAACTGAAGGCAAAATAAGAAAGAGAAATGCACTTTGAAACAAAAGGGAAATTTCAGATAAAATAAACATACTATACCTGTATATTGTACCAGGAACATTGTGACACTCTTCAGGGAACTGTTTCACGTTGTATCCTATCGTGAGTTATTCTCTCCTTACCCTCTTCTCTCCACAAAAAGAAAAGCCAAAGCACCTCAAACCCCCACTACACACTATCCCTAACCCACCCCCCCATTGAGGGAAAAAAAAAACAGCCACAATTCAGCTCAGATCCGATGCTTCTGTTTAGCTCAGCTCCAGCCGAGCAACTGAGCTTTAGCAACGGAGCATAGGGAGGTGGATTCTGATGCCAGTAGCACTTCCATCCACTTCACTTACACAAAAGCAGGCAGTGGAAAATCCAGGAGCCTTGAAGACAAGGGCTGGAACTGGCTTTTATGAATTGCTATTACTGCATGTGTCACCATCCATCTCCAATGACGGACACTTATAGGCTGAATTGGGAGTGGAGGGGGTGGGGTGGAGGAGGTTGGAGAGCAGGTGGAGAAGCAATTAGCAGTATGTTCATCGGAGAATTCTTCAGGATTTCATACATCAGTGCCTAAAGAAACAGCATGCAGTTGACAAATCAGAACTTTACGATTTGCATGCCTTAGAAGAAATTTTAGCTCACAGCTCCAAAAAAAATAATGCTTGCCCACTCTTATAGGGTATGAAAAGTCACCCCTCCACTTTCTCTTTCCTCTAGCTAACCTTGTTCTTGAGAAATCAACATTCAGAAGGAATATTTGCTAATTTTCCCTAAAGAATTATATTGGAAGCAAAGGAAGTATAAAGAAATTAAATTCTATTGAACACGACATCGCTTAACAAAAAGGCAAGAAGCAAATTATTTTAAGCCAACTTTTTATCCCTAGTCCCATTCCCCAAGTGTAGCTTTCACACCTATAATCAGTGGATCACACAACTTTTGTGCATATATTTAACACTGAAAAGCAAATCTATGTCTACCTAAAAATAGTTCAGTTAAAATCAAGGTGAAAAGCCAAGAGCTATATGCAGGACCTACTTGATAGGTTATCTTAAGAAGGCACTTTACCTGTAAGTGCTTCAGTTTTACTCATCTGCTAAAGTACATTTTTAGACTAATTTTAAAATTAATCATGAGTAGGAACAAAAAGGAGATAGTCGCTTAGGAAGGAAGCATGATACAATTGAAGGAGCACTGGGTATGGGTATCAGGAAACCTGGATTCAGTTTTCAAATCTACAACTTTCTAGCTGTGTGACTCTGGACAAGTCACTTAACTTCTCTGAGCCTAAGTTTCCTTATTTATTAACTGGAGATAATAGTACCTAATCTGACTGCTTCACAGGATTGCTATGAAGAGCTAATGAGGTAATGGATATGAAAACCCTTTTGTAAATAGCAAAGGGCTATACAATTATATGGGATTATTATTACTACACCCTGAAACAAATCTTGCCTAAATGAAGTGAGACACCTCTATTACATAAGGCAAATAAAAAGTAAGGATGAATACAATTTCACAAAACATTGTTCATTTCTTCAAATTTTAACATTGGAAGGAATCACTGTTTGCTCTTAAAATTCCACAGAGGGGAAAATTTTGAAAAGAAAAATTTAAAAATAATACATTAAAATTTTATTAAAGAGACTGGAGCCCTCTCATTCCCTCTTTCCTTTCTGAAAAGGCAGTCCATTTTTCTACATATGGTTTAGTATCATGTCCCATCTAGGATGCAAACTACTTGACGATGAGCATCTCCTTTTGCTAAATCATTCTATTTGCCTGGTATATCCACACTGCCCAGTGTATGGGAAAGGATTCGAGTTGATTAGCTAAATCTAAATCCACAAGGTAAAAATCCAAAGTCATGCTTTATGAGGCTCCAAGCTGCCTTGATACTATATATACAGTGACCAGCTGGCTTAAGCTTGGACACAATTTTAGCACATGAAGTCCTGGGGTAGCCACACCTGGGGCACTAAATGATCCAGGCAATGTTTGGGGACTTTTGGTTTGGCCAAATCCCACATGTCCTGATTTCCATCTGTATGGTGGTTACCCAAGTGTATGTTTGTCCACATGGGCCAAATCTGAAGAGGCCAAAAGAGAGGTGGGGGCTATAGCAGAAATATTAGATGTCAGCTCCCCTTGGCCCCCTCCAATACCATCTGTGTCTTCAAACGGTGCCCAGCATACTTCTTGTGAGAAGAAAGAAAACTTTTTTCTAATTGCCCCTTTGAATGTTATTGCTACTACTGAAAGTGCCAGTAAAATATATATCCAAAATCCATGTTAAATCAATGGGAAAGATGGATAATATGAAACACAAAGGGTTAGGTGACTGGGAGCTAAGAGCAAGCAAGCTATTAAAAAGGGGAAGGGGAGAAGATAGGAGAAGAGAGGGAGGGGAGGAGAGAGGAGGAGAGAGGAGGAGAGGGGAGGAGAGGGGAGGAGAGGGAAAGGGAGGGGAAAAGAGAATGAATCTAAAGTGAGAATTTTCTTTCTAATCAGAAACATACTTGCTGAGATCATCCAAAATCTCACCTTCTATAAAGTGCTTGCTTGCCTTTTGTGGTATTAGGAATGGCCCCTTTACCACTACAGCTGCAATCCTAGCCTTTCAACTGCTTAGGTAAACAGTCAAGAGCTTGAAAAGGTACTGGCAGCCCTAGCACTAGAACTCACATTCCTCTGGCATGTGGAAAAGTCAGGCACGTGGGATGCAATTCTCCAGAGGCCTCATCACTGCAACCCTCAGCCTCACCTGCAGCATGGCTGGACATTGAGAAAGGTGTCAGTTCAATTTCAGGTTTGGCAAAGGAGGCTTGCCTGAGACTTTTAAAACCACATTGGTAAGAAAGGAACAAAGGCTGTATTTCAGAATCAGGCTGTTCTGCCTTTGGGCATTGCAACTAAACTCCTCCGCAAATTTAAGCTTGAAATTCATATTCCCCAAGTTCCTCAGAAGGGCCATTCAAAGTAAAGGAAAAAGGACAGGAAAGATGTTTTTTTGTTAGCTTCTTTCCCACAGTCAAAAAATGAGGATCTTATCAAGAACATGACTGACAGAGTGTCCCAAAAGGCAATGAGGTGGGAGGCAGTAGTTTCAACCCAGATTAACAAGAATGGAAACGAAAGCATCAGAGCATCCTGATAAAAACAAACACACACACCAAAAACCATTGCAATGTTTCCATTATCCTGATTTAAGGCTCCAGAATGTAAGCACTAATGGTTCCCTAAAGCACCCAAGCTCCTCCTCAGCAGCCGTCACCAAGCCTGACTGATCTTTTCAAATGAATTCCCTCATTTGCCACCTTGGATTCTGAGTATTTTTGTCAAAAACAAAAATCCCAGTGGAAGATTTCAAAGAACCAAGAACTTGAACCAAACTGTGAACCTAAATGGAGAGAAACAATACTAATTTGCTAAATTCCAAACAAAACAGAAAGGTTAACAGTTTGAAAGCAATAACAACTAGTGAATTTATTTGAACCAGAATAAAAATTCATGTTTTCTGAATCAATCAAACTTGCACCAGACCCTGAGAGTCCAATCAGTTCAATCTCTTGCAAAGAGCACATGTCAAGGCTTGGTTTCACCTTCCTGAGAGAACACAAAGGAAACACAGAATGAACACTGGATAAGGAGGCAGGAGAATTGATTTCTCCTGATTTTTTTCACTTTTTGACCTTAGTCAAGTTACTTCTATTCTCTTAGCTTCAGCTTGCTTGCCTTGAAATGGCTGGGCTGGGATTGCCAATATCCCAGGTCTAATAGGCTATGACAGTTGTGAAATTTAGTCTAGTGACAAAATAGACAGTCATGATTTGGCCCTGATCTCCATGAAGCAGAGAGATGGACCACCCCAACTCTCCTAAGTGTTCATGTTTCTACCTTACTTTGAAATATGCTTCACATAGGAGTTGGAAACTGTCCTTGTTCAGCCTCGGGAATAATCAACCTAATATTCTCTTTCAGAATTTCTCTCATCAAAAAAATGTTTCAGGAACAGTTTTCTTTCCTCAAGTAAAAGCTACAGGTGAGTAGTCTGGTCCAATAAAAGGAAGAAGGAAGTAACGACAGTAATCTAGAATATGCTGAGCACCTACTGCATGCCAGATGTGGCATGATACTTCACATAATTTTCTTTATCAGTCCTCGCAATATAGCTATGTCATAGGCATTTTAATCCTCACTTTTTAGGCAAAGAAACTGAGACTTACTGATGTTAAGTGACTTTCTTACAGCATCTGACTGGTAAGTGATGGGACTAGGATTTGAATGTAAGCAATCTGAATCCACAACCATATCAGCATTCTAATGAATAAAGGCATATGTCCTTCTTGATCCAGTGATTCAGTTGGACTTGCTTAGTGAATAAATCAAATGCAGAGTCAATACAGTGAATGTAAACTTCCTTGCATTTATATTGGATTGACTTTTTGAAAAAACTACATCTGATTGTGTGATATAATGGTTAGGATTACTTAGCCCTAGAGTCAAACAGACCTGAATTTCTTGAATTCTGGCTTATGGACAAGATGTTTAACCACATTGAGTCTCAAGTTTTCCTGGGTGGCAAATGGGAAAAGAAATAGTACCTACCTCATCAGGTTGTCAGAAAGTGTCAGTGATGTGATAGCATCTGGCACAATACCTGGCACAAAATGACTACTCAATAAATACAGATTAGAGTTATCCTTGCATTCATAAGCAACACAAGAAAGGAAAGGTTATAAAGAAAAAGGAAGCTAGGATTCATTGAACTCAAGTCCTCTTTGGCTGTAGCACAGATATAGTTTTAAAGAGGTTTTTAGTGGCCCACCTACATTCTTCAAAACTAAGCAGCATCTTATGGCAGATTAGCATATTCATGAAGAAACATGAATAGATTAATTGATGTTTCCTAAGTAGTAGCAAAGAAACCTGTCATGTGCTCTGCTAAGCAGCAAGTGTCCCTAGTTTCCTGAAACCTATCCTTCTAAGGAAAGAGATAAGAAGTAGCAGGTGGAAATACTGCTGGAAGTACCAGGTGGGCTAAGGCATCCTTCTTCCCCCAATTCTTCAAGCCCTGGCTTCTCTCTCTCCCATTTACCTGCAGCCCTATTTGTATACACTACCTTCTCCCTTCCTCCTCCAGTTTATTCTATTATAGTTTTATTATGTTTCTTCCCTTTGCTCTAGCTCTATCTCTGCTCATCAGCATCAAGTGGTATCTATGGAATGTGTGCCTGGCACTACACTAGGTGAAATAGAGGGGCATCCGAAAGTTAATCAAAGAGACATCCCATGGCCAAATAGATATAAGACACACAGGTAGACTAGAATTTTGGCAACATAGTAAATGTAGATATAACTGGATGATTTGGTTGATTTCAGAGCACAAAATAGCTTTCATCTAGTTAATGATTTGCATACTGAAGAATTTAGAAAAATTGTACTGATGTCTGCAACTTAAAATGCATAAAAGGATGCATAGATAGATAGCTGATAAAGCAAATATAAAAGAATATTTATAATATAATCTAAATGGTGGGCATCTGGGTATTCATTGTTCAATTCTTCCAACTTTTCTGTATATTTGAATATTTTCACAATAAAAGGTTGAGAAAAAGGAGAGAGGGTAAAGGGTTCAGCTTATTCAATCTCAAATGTTTCAGAACAAAATGATCATAATTATATAGAGAAGCATAAAGAAAATATGGCAAAATATTAAACAATGATGAATCTAAGTGAATGGTATGAAAGAGTGATTCTTGCATTTTTTTCTACATATTAAAATATTTCAAACTAAAAATGTAAAAGATACCTTGTTGAACATCAACCCCTTTTACCTACTGTCTCAGTTGCCATTTTCAGTAGAGAGGGTATGTGATCACTGGTAGAAGAGATATTAGAAAGAAAGGCAGAAAGGTGGGTAATGGCAATAGTCAACCCAAAGATATACCTGGAGTGCCTAATATATGCAAGACAGTATGCTAGACACTGCGGGGGATTCAAAGAAGTAAAAACATAGTGTCCACCCTGAGAGGGCTGACAATGTAGGTGAGGGAATGCCAAAGCAGTGTTTGAAAGGGTAACTGGCTAGATCAGAGTTCTGTAAGAGAAAAGTACGGAGATTGATTGGAAAGGTAGGTTGGAGCCAGATTGCAGACAGTACCACTGACTGCCAGGCTGAAGAGTTTGGACTTCATCCTATGGATAATGAGAAGCCATTTATAGCATCTAAGTCAGGAAAAGAACATGATCTAAAACTGATTGGCTATATAATACAATTTTGGGGGGCACGGGTACCTTTGACATGCATTTATTTTATATTTATATACTACTTCTGGCCCTTACATATACTTCCCTTATCTGGACATGGCCTTAAGGGATTTCTAGCATTCTGGATGCTGCCCATTTTTCAAACAGCCACTCTCTGACATCTCTTCAGCCTCTGTCCCTTTCCCTCCCCCATTCCCCAATGGGAGCAGGCCAGCACTTGCCTCAGCCCTGCTGATTCAGCAAGCAATAAATAAGCCTCATATAATGTTTTTGAAATGGAGCTGCTACACTTCAAAACTCTGATTTCCTCCATGATAATCAGACCCCAATTACTGCTGGGATCACTGATTTGAGTTGGAAAGAATGAATATTCAGCTAAGTAACATGTGAAGGAGTATAAGAAGGTATGTTCTGTGTGTAGAAGGAAACAATTATTCAAAGTGATCTCTATACCGAAAGAAAACCTAACAAAGATGGCATTGCTGAATAGTGGCAAGTGATTAGGGCAAGATCTCTCAAAGACTGCCAAATTAGAAAGTACACTTTCTCTGCCTCCAGTCCCCTTGCCTCCCGCATAAAGCCCATCCTCTAATCCAATCATGTTACTCTCCCATTTAAAACCCTGTGCTCATTCATCCCTGCACACAACACAATGACCATGCTTCTTAGCAAACAGACTTCCTTCACCAAGTGGCCACAAGATGCCTTTCCAGACTCTTATCTTGTCCCCCTTTCCCACACTCCCAGTAGTTCACACATAATATTTTACCTTTTTCTGAACTATCCAGTTTTACAAATGTGACTGATTATATGTGTTGGTGGTCCCTCTACCTGGAATCCTTGCCCACCACCTCTTTGTCTGCCTAGAGTCTAGGCAATGCCCACTTATCCTTTATGATTCAGCACAGGTAGACTCTGACCTGTAAGTTGCCCACCCGCAACAGTAATGTAATTCCTTCTACCATGTTTCCAGGGCACCTTGTACATACCTCTCTCTTTGATCACCTTTTCCACATTGGAATATAGTCATTGGTTTGAGTGTTTATCTCCCCCACTAAACTGCGAGCTCTTTAAGGACAGGCAGGGATTACATCTAATTCATTATTAAACTTACAGCACTTAGCAAAGGGTCTGGTCCTGTACATGTGCTCAAATATCTATTGAATGAATGAGTTTGAACATCAAGTGCCCCCTGAATTCAAACTCAGCATCTTTGAAAAGTGAAAATTAGAATAGTATGACCAAAGTAATCCTAGTGAAGTGTGTTTGAGGACTTGACTGAAGAAGAAATGGTAGAAGGACATCTTATGAGGCTTATTGTGAGACAGTTTCTATCCCACGAAACTCTCACTGGCAGTTGTTGCTGGCTAAAAAAGAAGAGCAGCTGGAGCAGATCAGAAGGGCCCTTACTGGGGATTTCCCCATCCTTATCTTTCACAGTTCACCACTGAAGCAATATTGTTTATATAATATTCTCCATACAGTGTCTCAACTCTTCCGAATTACTGTCACACTTTCATTTGTGTTCTGCCTACAGATGCATTTGGACCAGCCTTGTTAATGAGTGTCACTGACAGTTCTCCAATTCTTCTCACCTATCATTATTATGCCATATTTTGTGGGTAAAAGACCACCAAAAACAGAACACCAAAAAGGGGAGGAAAGCAAAGCTAATAAAACTTTTATTTCACCATGCCTTCCATCCTACAATGTTTTATACTATGTAACAGTAACAACAAAAAAAGAAAATTAAGACTTCAGCAAAACTTTACATTTTGTAGGCAAGAAAAAGAGGAAGCAACGCTGAGGACTGGAATATACATCTTTACACATATGATCATAGCCACTTCTGAGGTAAATATCGGGCTGTTTTAAACAAATAGGAAAAAGCAATTAGCTCATTTTGTGACTAAAGTGAGGTATATGGTGATTTTCTTTTAAAAACTGAGTCTGTTTTGATCTTCAAAAATGTCAAACTTGGGAAACACTTTAATTTTTTGTACATATAAATCTAAGAGCCAAGCCTAGCTTGAGGAAGATTTAAGAGACATAAAATTTGTCTGAGGTGTCTGCCAAATCTCTGCAGCAGAGACAAAAACCCTGGAAAAGCTGACACAATCATAACTCTCACTACATCACCAGCAGGCCTGTGCAGGGCTGGATGCACAGAAAGTCACTGTTCTTTCTCTCAAACTGTTTGTAAACAGAGAAGTAGATCATTTGCTTATCAGCTATCTGGTGGCTCATTTTTGCTTAGATATTCCACAGAGGAAAAAAAAGAATAAATCCCCACTGGTACACATCCTAATTTTCAGCTGGATAAATTTTCGTTTATATGATGGGCCTGCTTGTTAAAATCTTCTCTTTCTTTCATTTGCACCTGAATGCTCTTTCTCTTGTGTGTGCTCTCTCTCGTGCGTGCGTGCGCTCTCTCTTTTCTTTCTGTCTGGAAGGCATTAAAGGGGTATTTATGAGTATCTAGTGTAGTGCTTAATGGAGTACTTTCACATAGTAAGCCTACAATAATTCATCAAATGAATTGAAACCCTATCTGTAATTTCTACATTCAACTTATTTGATCATAAAGCAGAAAAACTGTAGATTCTTTTTCCTGGATTATTTAAAAGTGACAATTCCTTACAAAGTAATATCATTTTATTCAGATGAATCATGCTTAGGACTTCTGTTCTTTAAAGTTTATCCATTTTTGCACAATGGATATTACTTGTAAGGAAAATGAAAGGAAGACCACACTGTAGTATCCTGAATGACAATATGACCACCAATACATTATTGTAGAGAAAATCAGATATACCACACACACTTGAACATATGTTGTTATGGTAATCCACTACATATGTCTAAAATCACTTAACAATGCAAGAATATAGTGCACACATGGGCTGCATTCTGTAAATAGGATTAACTGTTGAATTCAACCAAGGTCTTCCCTGGGGACAGATTGCTGGAAAATACATCTACATGACATTTAAAAAAATAAATTAACCAATGACATTGGCTCCCATGAGACACATTGTTTCTTGTACATTCAATTCTATCACACTTTTCTGTAGCTCTCTGCTGACATTCCCATCCCAAAAGACATAGAATTTCAAAATAGAAAGAAAAACAGCAATTGGAACAATTCCGTCTCTCCTGCACGAAGTGTTAGATACACAAAGGAAAGATTTCTGTACATTAGCACAGTGTGAACCATGACATGGTGAGATCATGTCAGTCTGGGGATGTCCTTGTTATGCTGTGGTCACATATAACTTGCCCAAGGTAATGTACAAAGTCTGTATTCTTACTGACAAAGACTGTCAGAGATTGCAGGAGAACAAAGAGAGTTGCATTATAGCAGGGGGTTTTAATTTTTTCTTTAAACAAATGTTATTTATTATGATAACTTTTCTTCTCACTTTTATTTATTTAAATTAGTTTCCTCATCTATAAAATAACTATTGTATCTATTTAAGGTTTTTGCTCTAAAGATTAAATAAAATAGTAGATTGCTTGGCACACAATAGTTAATCCACACAACCCACATCAACATTTGGCTAACATTTACTAACACCTATTATGTGCCTGGCACTGGCCTAAGACCTCAAGAAAAAGTAAATCATAGGAGGAAAAACTGATGCTGGAGAGGAAAGCAGGGAGCTGATTTCCAAAGGTTTAATCAGCTAGTCTAAGAAATTTAAATATTACCCTGAGGACAATGGACAGCCTTTGAACTATTTTATATAGAGGCCAGATAGCTTAAGATTTGCAATTTATAAAAATAATTTTATCAGCACTTGTGGAGAGTGGATTGGAAGGGAGGCAAGCTGGAGGCAGTAGCAATCCAGGCTAGGAGTGATGCATGTGTGTTATGGGGTAGGAGTGTGCCCCAGATTAAGGCAATGGTAATGAGTGAACGTGGGGAAGATATTTTAAAATAGCTTTCTAAAATCAACAGATGCATCATTGTAGAAGATTAGAAAATAAAAATATGCAAAAGGTTAAAAATAGAAGTCATAAGTAATCTTACCATTTATAGCAAGTCACTATTAATATTTTTACATTTAACATTATAGGATTTATCCCATATATACCTGCACAGATGTATAGGTATGTGTATTTAAATTGGGATCTACCACTCTGTAGTGTCAGTTTTATGACCTGAATTTTCTCTTAATATATCATAAATGATTTTTCACATCATCAAATATTCTTCAGTAACATCAACTTACATGGATGCTTAATAATCCATTCTATGGATATACCACAATTAATTTCATCCAAACCCTAGTATTGGACATTTAAGACATTTCTTTTCTCTTTTTTTGACATTATTATAAATAATTCTGGGATAGACAACCTGGAGTTAAATTTTTGGAAACAAAATGATTGTTTCTTCAGCATAGAGTCCTAAAAGTTGAAATGGTAGGTTAAAAGCTATGCATAATTTTAAGATTTCTGATACATATTAACAAATTGCTCTCTAGATGGCCTGTATCAAATTATAGCCCCACTTGAAGTATCTATGAGTAGGAGGAAATGAATTTGAGAGTGACGTCAAGGATGGAGTCAACTGGACTTTGTGGGTAGAGGGGAGGGTTGTTTCCTCACAAAGTATCAGGGCAGGAGCAATGTGAACTCTGCCAAGAGGAGCAAAACAATGGCAGGCCTAAGAAACTGTCTGGGTAAATGATAACAAAGAAAAAGGTAAGATAACCAGGGGACAGTGAGGAAAAAATGGAAAAAAAATCTCCAGTAAAATTATGGGCACTTCCATTTACTGCTTTATTCAGCAAAAGTAGCAAATGTAGCAAACAGCTAGTCTCTCCATAGCATTTGGCACTCTGTGCTACCCAGGTGCAGAGTTACATTCATGCAAATCTGTTGATCCATTCTTTTAATCCAGTAATCATTTATTAGGTGTCTACTATGTGCCAAGTGTTGTTCTGGATGCTATGGGTCTAGAGATGAATGAAATCTGGTCCTTGCCCTCAAGGAGCTCACAGTCTAGTGGGGAGAGACAGAAGCATCCACAGACTAACATACTACAGCATGGTACAGGCCAGGAGAGAGTTAAGTCCAGGCCTGACGTTGTTTTGTGTGTGCATTCATGTATGTGTGTGTGGGTGAGGTAGGAGAGGTATTGGAAAGACTTCACAGAGGCGTTGATATTTGAGCTGAGTCTTGAAGGCCGAGGAGTTCCTCAGATGGCTAAGGGTCAAAGACCACACTCATATTCCTTACCAACACTTTGAATGTATGTGCCACTGCTCTCAAGGACACTCAGTAGGGCAGGAAGGATGCTTGTGTGTAATTCAAACCCACTCTTGAATGATAACAACAGCCTCCACTGTTACCTTAATGCACATATAAATACAGCACATTTTACCAATATTATGCTCATCATAGAATATAAAGGATAACAGGCAAGTGGTGCACACAGACTTTTAAAACGATTCTGGTGACATTGATATAATAATATTCACATCTACCAAGTCCTACTAATTCTGTCTCCTAAATGTGTCCCAAATCTATTCCCTCTTCTCATATGTTACCACTTTTGGGTCTTTATCATCTCTAGGTAGAACAGAACACTAGTCTTCTAACCAGATGTATCTACCTCTGCTGCACTCTTCCCACTGTCACAGTCCAAAACTAGAAATGTGATCATTCTACTCTTCTTCTAAAACATTTTTATGTTTTTTATTGCCTATAAGCAGCATTTCTCAAATTTCAGTCATTTAAGTATTACTTAGTGGTTTTTACCATATTCATATACCATGTATACTATTATTTACCTAATATTGGTCTTTAAATCTACTTAAAACTGGCTTGTTTTCTATTTTTACTAAGTAAAATTCTCAGTAACTTTAGATTTGATGACCTAATTCAGTTTTATCTTTTATAAGATACATTTGAATATGTAACTAGAAAATTAAAAACATTTGTGGGAACACAGTGTAACCACCCTGGCAGATGCCCTACATTTTGAGAACCACTGGCTTATGGGGGCGCATCTCAATTTCTTAGCATTGCAGTCAAGATTCCTCACAAATCAGCCTCAACCTATCTTTCCAGACTCTTCTCCTACCATTATACCTTGCTTTCCCCAAACAATGTGCACCCCAGCCATGCTGAATTCCTCCACATTGAATGAACATGTCCTGCTCTTGTACAGCCACGTCTTTCACAGATTGACCCCTCTACCTGGAATGCCTCTTCTCTACTATTCCTGCCTGGAAAACTCATTATCCTTCAAGAGTTATCTGTCATGTCACCTCCTCATAGAAGCCTTCTCCTTGACTCTCCCTTACAACTAGCCACTCCTTCCTCTATCCCTCCACAGCATTTTGTACCTGTCTCTTATACTACATACTCCACTATCTCAGAATTGTGGGCATCTAGCTCCCAAACTAGACCCAGGGAGAGCTCACACTTTGTTGCATCCCCAGCACTTCACGTGGGCTTAGGTTAGGAAAGAGATCTAGTGTCCCAGGTAATTTTTAAAAAAGCTAAAATAAAATAAAACCCAAAGTACTGTCCAGGTCCAGACTGCTTACAGGTATGACATGTTTTATAAAGAGAAGCATCTAATTCAGAAATAGCCATACTGACTATAGTTTTGGCAGACACAATTAGCTGTGGTTGCAATAGCAGTTAAGCTAATTTGGTTTTGGCAGCTACTTTACAGCAGACACATTCAGATAGAGAAATTCAAAGCAAATCATTTGGGTTTCTGCCAGGATGATCAATTATACCTCACAATAATCTCCCCTTCCCACAACTGGAAAGTCAAGAACAAAAATAAACATTGGGACCAGCAAACCATGGTGGTCAGAGCATGCGCTTTGAAGTCAGAAATCTGTATACCCAAACCTCAACTCAACTCCTTATGATCTGTATGAATTTAAATAGCTTGTTTCTCTGCGTTTTAGTTTTTTCTTCAAGAAATAAAATGGCGATAATAGTACCTACTTCATAATAGTCTTAAGGTAATGTAACAAAGTATTTATGATGATGCCTGGGACATTATGTAGGCTCAATAAATAGCAGTCATTACTGTCACCCAATGAGATGACTACAATTCAGATAATATGATGTACAAGGACAGTGAATGCATTTCTTAAGGAAATAAATTTATGTTAACTAGGTTTTAAAATTGACAGCTATAGACTGTAGCTAAGAATAGCCACAAACAAAACGTCTGTAAGACAAGCTTCTTCTTGTATTTAAATTAAACTCACACCTGGAACATACCACCACACTTCTTTGTGTTCTCCAAGAATTGATCTCAAATCAGGTTACCCTAGGATGAAAAGAAAAATCATCCAATCTTAATTTTTTGCCTTTAATTTTATTTGATACAGAAAAATATCCAAACTATGTGGATGCTTCAAAGTGTCATGTTATTATGACCCCAAGCTTTTCAACCCTATTTATTTCCCGGTATATCCCTGCTGACAACTTGTACTACAATCAGGCAAACCCACCTGTTACACAGTACTCCTTCTTCTCTCTACCCTTCTCAAACCCCAACACCAGTGTAAGGAAGCATTTTCTCCCTCCTCTTCACACACTTCAAATCCCCTTTACTCTTTTGGAGCCCAAATTAAAAGTCATCTCTTTCACAAAGCCTACTAGGATTGGCCTGAAAGACAGATGAGGGTTTCAAGACTTCAGCACTTCCTGGGTTAGGCTTGACCTTCCACAGATTAATCCCCAACCCCATCAATATACCACTAACCCCCCTCAGCAGTTTTTGCATGTGTTTGTAATAACACAATAATTAATACAGTCTGTTTCACACGGTCCACTTTATTCCGTAGTTGGTGTGCCCTCTAAATGTTTGTCAACATTAGTGCTATCCGTCTTTGCTGGAAACCCCTAAAGCGCTCAGTTTTTATAATAGGTCTAACTTGCCTTTCACGCTCACCAGAATCCTGCACTGACTTAAACACACATTTCTCAAAAGCAAGATTCCTTCCCTCTTCTGCTCCCCACCCCTTCTAGAAATTGAGGGGAAACCCTTTCCACTCGACCTGCTTGGGGAAGGGGCGGGTGGCTGAGGGGCCAGTAAAGAGATGGCGATCTTTATCCCACTATCAAGGAGGCAGAGAGAGAAAATGTTGACAAAAAGTCACTCCCTGGTCATAGCACATTCCCATGACCCCAGAGAAAACGAGGAGTGTGTGTATAGGGAGGGGGTTGTGGCCGAAACTGAAATGTAAATTGAGGGAAAAGAGGAAAGAGATCACCCAACTCCTGCAAGCAGTAAGGGGAGTCCGGACAACGCCTCGGCAAAACCTTGGACCCGAACCCTAACTTCGGGCCTCTGAGGGAGGCACAAAGCTGGGGGTGGGGGTGGGGGTGAGGGACGGCGTTGTGGAGGAAAAAGAGAGCGAGCGGATAGAAGAGAAAAGGAGCAAGAAGAGCGCGCTCCCAAGGCTCTAAGAACTGGCGCGGAGAGCTCAGAAGCCCACCCCTGACTCCCAGTCCGACACCCCCTCCCCGGCAGAGGCGGAGCTGGGCGGAGTTAGGCGCTGAGCAGCCCCGGAAGCACCCTCCTCCCTAGGCCCCATCAGTCCCACAGTCCCCAGCCATGGCCACTTGGGCTTTCTGCCTCTCTGACCTCCAGCTCCCCGGCTACCGAAGCGCTACTTCTTATACAGCCGCGGAAAATCGGGACGGTGCGGCAGCTCCTGGGCGCGTAGTGCCCTCGCAGCGCCCCACGCCGCGCTACGCCGCGCAACTGTCTTCTGAACTCCTCGCCTCGCGCTAGGCGGCCTAGGCCCGCACTCTGTTCCCAGGCTGGGCTCTCACCCATACAGTGGTCTCCTATTGGTTATTGGTCACCAGGGATGCCGGTGGCCCAACCCCTTGGCTTCATGGGAAATGTAGTTTGAGGTCGCCGGAGGCTGTTCTTCCTGGGAGGAGCCATTATTGGCATTGGCGGAGAGACTCAAGCAAAAACAGAGGATTGTGGGAGATGGAGTCGAGACACTTCTTTCTACATACATACATTTCTCCCTCCCCTTCTGATTAACACCACCCGCCCGCCCCCGCTCCCTCGAGTTCAGACTGAGGGCGGTATTCTGAGTGTTGTAGTTCTGGTGTGCACCGTCTGACAGATCAGTCATTAGCCATTTGGGAGGATCAGACTTTTTTTCAGGTTGAAAGCTCAGGTTGGTAGGTAGGCTCATGGGCTCAGTCTGTGATGAAAGGAATTCAGCCTGTGGCTAGAGTTAAAGATGCAGTCTGTAACCACTTACAGGCTGTAAGGTTAAGGGTCAAATCAGTGGCCATTGATGGGGCTCAGTCTATCCCAGATTCAGTGGATTATTTCATGGTCATATTTATTTTTTTAATTTTTAGAAATTATTTAATTTTTAAAATTATTATGGATACATAATAGTTGTATATCATTATAGGGTACATGTAATGCCTTGATACAGGCATACGATGTGAATTAATCAAATCAGGGTAATTGGGGTATCCATCACCTCAGGCATTTATCATTTCTTTGTCTTAGGAAAATTCCAATTCCACTCTTTTAGTTATTCTAAAGTATACTCTAACTTATTGTTGATTATAGTCATTTTGTTGTGCTATCAAATATTATTCATTCTATTTAACTACTTAACTATTTTTTTGTACCCCTTAACCATCCACACTGTATCTCTCCCCCTCCCCCCTCACCCGCTACCCTTCCCAGCCTCTAGTAACCATCATTCTACTCTCTGGCTCCAGGAAATCAATTGATTTTAATATTTAGCTCCCACATATGAGTGAGATTTGTCTTTCCATGCTTGGCTTATCTTACTCAACATAAAGTTCTCCAGTTCCATCCATGTTGTTGCCAGTGGCAGGACTTCATTCTTTTTTGTAGCTATGTAACCATCTATTGTGTGTAAGTACCACAATTTCTTTATCCATTCACTCATTGATGGACACTTAGGTTAATTCCAAATCTTGACTTTTGTGAATAGTACTGCCAAAAACATGGGAGTGCAGTATCTTT
>CAUYPO010087181.1:0-12768 GCA_963574435.1 Cheirogaleus major | reverse complement strand
TTTTTTTTTATTCCATCTTGTAATGGGGGTACATGTATTGTTAGGGTTACATACATTGCCCCTCCCCCCCTCCCCCCCACATGCCCACGATTCTAGCGAGTCCAATCCCCAGGTGGTGTGGATGGCACACATTATGTAACTCTACACTACTTCCCCCCTCCCGCCTGTCCTCCATCCATCATAAGATTTTTTTTTTTACATGTTGGATACCTTGTATAACTTTGCCTCTCCCTAAGAAGGGTGAGAGGTGTGCCCTTCCCCCCTACAATGCTCGCCAAATCACTATGATGTGGGTCTTGCCCCCCTCCCGAAACCCTGGTGAACCCTACCACCATTTTAGCACCATAGTTTTAAACAGTCAGAGCCAATTAGATGGAGACTAGATGTGGAGCCCTTTTTCCATATCTTGTGTTGCTTCACTTTGGATAACAGACTTGAGCTTAATACAGTATAGCATAAATGGAGTTAGCTCACTGTCGTTTCTTAAAATTGAATAATATTCCATTGTGAGCATATACCACATTTTAGTTATCCACTCATACCATATTTTTTTTATCCATTCATTCTTTGATAGACATACTGATTGTTTACATCTTGGCTATTGTGAACAGTGCCTCAGTGATCATGGGAATTCAAGTATCTCTTCAAGATGCTGACTTCAATTCTTTTAGGTAAATACCCAGAAGTGGGATTGCTGGATCATATGGCATATCCATTTTTAATTTTTTGAGGAAACTCCATACTGTCTTCCATAGCTGCTGCAACATTTTACATTCTCATCAGCAGTTTTCACTGTTCCCCAGGTTGTTAACAGCTGGAATATTCTGGGTCCACTTAGTACTCTGAGACTGGTGAGTCAGGCAAGAGAAAAAATAATATTAGGGCAACCCCCAGAAAATTAGAGGTGTTTGTGTTATCCTTCTTTAAGGAGAATCTGGGATCTTGGGTTTAGCACCCACTTACTTGCACTGAGCCAGAAGGATGAGCTACTGTTGGTGTTCCCACCTAGTTCAAACCACACTCTTTGTTCTTGGTAGTTCCTTGGGAGACTAGAGAGTATGCCCGTCTCCATCAACTCTCAGAGACGGTCAAGAAGAAGTCAGTCCCTCAGGTAGGAGCCAGAAAAGTTGAAATCCTACATGTGCAGTACAACTCTTTTGCTCCTCAGGAAGAATCTGGAAGTTGGTGGTTCCCTCTTGATTGTATGACTTTGGGCTAAGTGCAGGGGGAGGGAGTTATGACAGGAGGACATCTTCACTTTCCCTACTGGTTTCAATATAACTGCATTTTTACTTGCCTGGGCTACAGGGCCTTTCAGCTAATTTCTGCATTTCTCATAATGGGAATTAATCCATGTGTTGCTGTTGAATTCTTATGTCCTTGGTGGATAAAAAAAGTGCAGGGCTTCCTACTGCAGTATCTTGTTGATGTCACTTTCAGTTGGGAAATTTTTAACATATATAAAGTGGTAGCATATAAAAGGAAAAATACAAATTGACAATGAAATATTAAACAAAAATTCATTATCATTGAACTTTCTATAAAAGGAATTCTATTTCAAATATTTGGTGAGGCAACCTGCTTCTACCTAAGATACTTTTATAATGTTATAAAAGATTATTTTTAAAAACATAAAATAATAACTTTACTGGACTTCAAGAAAAGGGCTCATGTCAATTTTCTCTCATGCTTGGGAAAATTCTCGAGGATAGCGAATACATAAGATTGAAATGATAAAGGTAAGAGACTATGAAAAACCATAGTACAAAACACTGTAATAAGAATAAAAGCCTTGATGAAAATTACTATGATTAAGTTAGTATATTCCAAGGGAGTCCTCAATTAATTCCAAATACAAGAACTAGAAATTCAAAGAGCTAGAGTAGGCCTAAGCTACTCATCACCACATAAGCATATGCCTCCCAACCAACAAGCATTTTCTTAGAACTGCTTCCTAAACAATGAGGTGCTTTGCCTATAAGTATTCCAAGTATGGAATTGGGATATGAAATATAGCAAATCTATGAGGAAAACTAGAATCATGAAAGAGGAGAATTGAGATGCACTAAGACTACCTCTGATCATAGAGAGAATAGAAATAACTTAGAAAATAGAATTTCACAATTTTCATTTGTCATTGGCAAGCTTAATCCTTATTTTTTAAAAAAGAAACAGGCTGAAAGAAAAAAAGGATATGAAAGAATAAATACTTCCTATAAGTTAGAAATAAAATAATTGAAATAAAAATATGATTAAATTCCATACAGAACTAAAAATCAAGTTAATCATCTCTTCTGTAAGGTTTAATAGATTTTCCATAAAGAGAGCAAAAGTTTACAGCAGTGAAAAATGTGATAAGAAAAAAAGGAGAGACAAAGGATATATATTCAACAATTCCAACATCAGGCTAATATGAGTTCTAAAGGAAGGGAAGAGGGAAAAAGGAAATGCAAATTTTTTTTTTGTAAAAAAAGTTGATGTTACAGTACAATTTTCCTGCACTAAATTTAAATATACATCTTCAGGTTGAAAGGCTCACCAGGTGATCAAAATTCTGGATAAAAACATAACAAAACAAGACTAAACAATAAAGAAATAAAAGACAAAAAGGAAGTTTCTTGACAGTTTTAGAGATTACTAAAATTGAACAATAATCGTATTGGTATTAGAAAGGTCATCAGTAACAGCAGATGCTATAGAAGAAATAGAAAAGTAATTTCTATGTTCAAAACAACACCAGCAGTTTTTAGTCTGAATTATATAGTTAACAAAGCAGTCAAATACAAAAAAATAAAAAGTGTTGGAACAATTAAAGATTTATTTTTAATGGAAGGACTTGAAAATTTGCTTCCTAGTACTCCACATGAGAATCATTAGCAAAGGATTCAGTATAAAGTACAAATAATTATAAGAAAGAAAATGAAATGAGAAAGAAAATAGGATATAAATAAGTCTAGAAAAAAATAAATTCAAAGGAAATCTTCAGTTCAACACTCCCACCATCTAGGTTTGAGTATAAATTAATAGAACCATGTACGAATATATTTGGCAATGTATGTAAAGAGTACATAAAATATTTAAATTTTTTGACACAGTAATGTAAGATAAATTGAAAAATAAAAAATGTAAACAAATATCACAATAGTACTTCAAAGAGTAAAAATAAATTTTAAGTTAATGACAAAAAATAGAGAACAGATTATTTAAATCATTGTGCATGTGTGTGTGTGTAGAATTATAAATCAGGGTTAATGAGAACAATTGAGGATATAGAAAATATTTCTAATAAAATTATCCTTGAAAAAAGGAAGATGCAAAAATATAAATGATATGCCAATTTAAATGTTATTTTTAACTTTTGGCAGGCTATTATAAATTATTATCAATATCTGTTGATCAAATTTATCTCTGGAGGTTATACATTTCAAAGATCAATATACAAATAATATTTGTAACTAATATATTATTTCAACTTTTGTTTTTTAACAATGGATAAAGATAACAAATCCAATAGAGTTAAATACTTTAGAGAAGACTTTATGGAGTGCCAAATAGTGTGTTAATTGTTTGTTTAAACACATTTAAGCAAGTATGAGAATATTTTCATGCATATGATGATACACTGAAAAATTCTAAGATCTTTTGTGTTTTCAAAGAATTCACTAAATAGGTTCAACATTTTAATCATGTTGCATCAAATTATTATTTGACTACTAAATCTACCTTAAAAAAATCAACAGGACTTCACAGAATGGTTGAGTAGTTGCAGATTTTGTATGTCATACCTAACATGTCTAAAAGCTTTCTCTCATTATGCAAAAAGTCATGAATAATCAGGTCAAGGCAGTATACAAAGAAAATTATTAGACTGTGAAACTAAGGGAAGGCCTATTAGGCACAAGCTGTACACCTGTTTGCTCGTTTCTCACTTTAAATGGTTTGTCATTGTGTTTATAAAATCTCATTACCCTGAGAGTTCTATGATGAAGGAAAAAAAATCTTAAAATAAATCTTGCTCAACAATAAGGTATGTTATATTAACCTGAATAATTCTTTAAAATATGAACCTAGGTTTCATACATTATATGTGTGAAATACATATATAAAATATTATAAATAAAATATATATTCAAAAATTATATAATTTAATATATATAGAATACAATTTTTACTATAACATACCGACCAATTCTAACATGAAAATCTGTCAACTTTTTAAACATTCCAGACGTTACTCTATAAACCAGAGTTTGCGCTTCCTATAATATCCACTTCACATATACGGTTTCATTATTAATCCAAAACTTACATAGAATTCAAGAGAATTAGAGCAGTGAAGTGTTATTTAATTTAGTCCTTATACATATTGCTGTTATAAAGTCATATTTTTGCTTATGCTATACCTCAAATAAGAATAATTTGTATTTCACTTTGCATATTTCCATTTTATGAAAACAATAGAATTTAATGCTTAAAACATATAAGATGTTTGCTATATATACTCTTCTATAATCCCTCAAAAAATAATATGGCAAAGTAAAGTGACTATAGTTAACTATAATATGTTGTGTATTTCAAAATAGTTAGAAGAGAGGATTTGAAATTTTCCCAACACAAAGAAATGACAAATGATTGAGGTGGTGGATATTCTAAATACCCTGATTTGATCATTATGCATTCTATGCATTTATCAAAATGTCACAGGTACCCTATAAATATGTACAAATATTATGTATCAATTTTTAAAATGTAAAAAAGAGGCAGATTATCACATTTAATAGGGATTTATATTTACTTGTATAGCAAGTTAAATTTTATATACAGGGGATAATAATTTTCTTTGTGCTTGCCAAGTTGTTATATTTTATATTTTAAAATTATGTTTAAGCCTAACTTTTTATATTAAAAAATTTTTAAATTACAATGTAGTTTTTCCTATTATTCCTTACATTTACTTTATTTTTCTGGCAATATTATTTATATTAATATTGGCAGTACTATTTTAGAAAGTTAAAAAAAAATCTTACTCTTCTTCCAGAAATTTAACATTCTCATTAATAAACTTTTATAACAGAATTTATAAATTTATTCCATTTATCAAATCCAGATTATAATTTAATCTGTAAATATAAGAGACATATTATTCATATGCAATGAAAAATAGTTATTTTAAAGATATAATGATACTCTTAGATTAATTTAATAGAACAAGAAAAAGGATTCATTATATGCCAAATGGCTGTTATTACATTTTTGATGCTTTACTGTATAGTGCTATATTACTTGCATATGCAAACATATGCATTCAATAAATATTATACTTTTTGTTTTAGTTTTCACTAATACTGTGATTCTTTATGTATGAGATGCTTTATAAAAAGTTTATAACAGAGCAAATAGTATATTTTCCCTCAAAGATGTTAGGAATATATCAGTAACATGAATTATGCAAAGTGTGAATTTGAGTCAATTTAATGTGAAGTAGAGAAAGAGCTAGTGAAAGATTTGAGGACAACGAAGTGAAATTTGTAAGTAAAGCATCAGACTTGTAATCATAATCTAGAGTTTGAAGAAGAGCATATCAAAGCCTCTGAAGCAGTTAAAATGTCAGTCAAACGTGCCAAAGCAAGCTTTAGATACCTGAATGATACTTCATTAAAGTATTTAGTGTGTGAATATGAAGAAGTGGGTACTTTAATGACTTAGCAAAGATGACCACAGGATTAATAATATTGAACTCTAGAGACTAAGAAAGATTATTCTGAATAAATATTTTTTAAACTCTGAAATCAGAGGATTAAATTCTATAAAAAGAAATGCACAACTAAAAACTTTTTTAAAATCCCACATTTTCTCTCTTGAGAACTTGTTTGAGTTATCTTGTCCTTCACAAGGTGGCTCTAAAATTCTAAGGACCTTGCATTCATTCATTTATTCACTTATTCAGAATTAAATAATTATATTTTTTAATACTCACTAAGCACTAGGCATTTTCCTAAGTGCCATGGAAACAGACAAACTCTCTGTGTTCATAAAGCTTATGTTCTAGAAGAGAAAGCACACAATAAACACAGACATACACCCATATATGTCAGATGGATGACTGCTGTGGATGAAAATAAAACAACACAAACCTATCATTTAACTACTAAATCCCAAGTAAGTTGATTATTAGTTTGGCTTGATCATGAATCTTGTTTTTTGAATATATATTAAGTGGGTTTTTTTCCTATTGTAGTGTCTTCCAGGCTAGGGGCATTTGGTATTGTCTATACCAACTTATAATAAATGAAAGCAAACACAAATTTTATGATTTCAGCATGTATATTTTAGTTTTTGTTGAATATCAGTAATTTGATACTGAAAATTCACACTGCAGAAACAAACCTGAAGAATTTAGACATATTAGTAGAGGCCTCATCTCACAAAATATAGTTTTAGCTAGAATATGCCTTTTAAAACTTATTCTTTATGAATTGCATCTTTGGAGTAGTAGAAGTGTAGAATTTAACTGAACAGATGATTTCAAATTTACTGCAATCCTACTTTTAATTGAATTGGTGGCAACATCTTAAGGAATAAATCAAAAGAAAATGTAATCAAATCAATAAAGAGTTAATGAAATCTGCTCTTCATATCATCCTTGCATTGTATCCCATGTAATATTTTGAAAAATTCCAAATTATAAACTACTGGAGCAATCTGATCTATGTCTCATCTAGAAATTTTTTTTCAAGTTAGCCAATAATGACAGTTCCACAAAGTAATATATTTTTTCTTTGAATAGGATACGCAAACTGGTTTTTAATTATGAAAGTAATGTTACATTTATTAATATTTTTCTCAATAGTCTTATATGGCTGAATTTCATATGCTATATTGTTCAACTTGTATCTTAATGGAGAAATGAGATTGTTCAGGCTGCTAATTATAGTAATAATAATTTACTACTCATGAGATTTCTTCCCAATCCTTTGTCAAAATCAAGTTCCCCTCAAAATAGGTTACTCATTCTTGTTTATCAGCCCTGTGGCATCAAAACAACAATAACAAAGTCATTATTTTGATTGTTTTTACAAATATAGAGGGACATTATTCTTCTGCATATTTGCTGTTATTATTAGAAAGTTGAGAACAAAATATTTCACTTTTAATAATTCTATAATATGACTGCATGAAATATTTAAATTAATTCCTTACATTTCTGAAAGGGTTTGGATTCAATTTATGAAGAAACTACCACTGGCACAGAAATCAATCAGTCCTACCTTTTAAATCTCAGATCAGGCACTTAATAGTTGCAGGACTTTGGGAAAGCACATAAATTTTCTGAACTTCTTTTTCCACATCTCTAAAATGGGTTTAATATTTCTCTTGAAAAATCACTGTGAGAGAAACAGTTAATGAAGAGTAGTTACCTCATTGGTAGGTATATACTGAATTACAACAAGTAAAAGTATAAATGCTTTTTATGTAGAACAATCCGCAACCATTGCTATTTGTCAGTTTTAAAATTCACTTCTTTTCTATTTCACTTCCCATAGACGATTTGAATTAGGAGGTTTGTTAGTACTATTGTTGTTTTTAACACATATATTCTCCAAAGAAAATATGTAACAAGAAAGTGAGTAATTCTTAACTCATTAAAATATATAATTATTAATGCTAAATTAATTATTTTTTTAAATTAGGGAAATGAAATTTTCATGCTGGCATATAAGTTGTGTCTGCAGAATTCATAATATATTCAATTACATGCATATTTCAAGTAATTGCATGGTGAGAAATGGGAAGTTTGCTAGGCTGTACCTGATTTGTATGCACATATGCAAAGTTCAAAAATAAGATTCAGATGCAAATTTGTTGCAGTTTTTCTGTATATTCTTTTGAAGATACCTCAATTAGATTCAATTTTATTTCCTCCAGAATTCTACTTTACCAATATGATTTTTTTCTTTTCTGTCATGGCTAATTTCCCAGAGATAGATTAAATTGACAATGTTGATCATTACTGTTGTCTTGATTTCTTCCTAGACAATACATTCACTTTTTAAGTAGCCTTCTTGCTATACCAACACTTGGGAGATGAATAAAGAACATACATTTTTATAGTTGGAAGCATTAGGTTTGGTTTTGTGAATATTTACCACTTCTTGCTATGTGGCACACATTTTGCTAAACACCAATGATAATAGAGTGCTTGCCTGTGAATTTTTCCTTGGTGAGTGCCTATTTCTCATCATGGACTCAATTTCCATTTGACAAATAAAAAAGTACACTTAAGTGGCATGCTTAAATTTACACATCTAGCTAGTTAACAGATCTAGGAAGACATCAAGTACATCCTGACTTCCATTCAAATTATAACATGCTGTCTCCACCTTACTAATTATGGAGGGATAAAGTACATAGACTGCATTTTCTTTTAATTCTACCAAATCACTATGGAATTTCTTTTTAAATGAGGTTAGTGACAGGAATGTCAATGGGTTAATGAAAGGGAAAACTGCTGCACATTTTATTTCAAATTCACTTTGGACTTGAATACTGCATGGCATTTGAGTCTGGAACTTGACTCTATGCTTGCAATACACTCTTAAGATAAGAAAAGTCAATTATCTGGTTCATTTGTCGATGTAGACAGCCAGTCAAGCCCCAACATGAACCCTCTTTAGTGTATATAATCTAAGTTAACTGTAGACATAGTCTGAATTGATTTGTTAATTACTAACTTTTCCTTCAGTGTGGTTCCTGCCAACTTCGATTGGAAAAAACAAACAAAAAAACCCAATAATTTCACTGTAAATCATGGCTTATCTTCCTTCTTCCCCAAATCAATCTCTGAAATTTTAAGATGTGTTAATAATAATTGCCCTGTAAGAGGAAAAAGTGTCTGGTATATCATAACAAACACCATTTTTTTAAACAATGACTTAGTGCTAAGCCGGTTTATTTTTATTAATCCATTTAATCCTGTTAGGTAGATACAAAAATCATCCCATATTAATGATCAGAAAATTGGAGATGTTAAATAAATTAACTAAGGTTATATACTTGCAAAGTAGTAAACATAGGGTATAAATCCTTTTATAAAGCATGTCAGATGTCTCTATTTAAAGTAGTTGACAAAAGTTCAGTATGAAATCTTATATAATTAATAAATGCTACTATCTCTAGTTTTTATTTACTATTATTAATATCCATAGACTAAAAATGTTAAATATTTTTAAAAATTATGAAATATATGGAATGTGGTATCAAATTAACCAATCTCTATATGCAGTAGTAAAAGATAGAAAATTGGTCCAGAAAGACAAATGATAACTTTATTAAAGTAAATCTATAGTTAGACTTCATAAGGTACAAAGTACAGCGAGAATTCAGGAGTAATATTCTGAATAAAAGCAGTGTAAGAATTACTATGTACTACATGTTATTTGTAGACAATAATGCATGTCTCAAATTTAATAATTTTCAAAATTTCTAAATAGAAACACTGCTAGTATCTGATTATGTTAATATAACAACTATAATAAATACTGTTGGTTTATCTATTTTAAGGACTGGAATCCCTGTTGTCTGTATATCAATATTCTATACTTTTATATTAGCATGTTTTATAGTTAGATGATTAGGCCAGATCTCAAAGCTTCCAGTCTTTCCTCACTTCAAATTCTTCTACCCACAGAAATATGAATATATTCCTAAAAAACACTTTTATGTGTTACCCCTTAATCTAAATGTTTCAGTTGTTTCTCATGCCTATGAAAAAAATTCAGTCTCCCAAACTATATTTACAGTTTCATTCTCACTATTCCATTTTATTTCTAAGATATGATCAAATTAGACAGGGGAATATTCTTTAAATGTATACTATGATTTTCTACTTCCATGCCTTCATATTCCACATTATTTCTTCCAAACAGATATAGGAGTACACCCTTTCAAACATAAGTTGCAAATACCCCATCCATCAAGGACCAACTTATGAAGACAGTCTCTTTCATTATCAATCTCCTGGCTAAAAATAATATATTTTCTACTCTGATTCTAATTATATTTTACTGATTTCTTTTCCGTGATGACATTGGGTCTCTTGTAATTTTTATATGTGCTTGCTCACCTACACAAGATACTACCATGATTTAGGGAAGACACACTGTCTAATAAATCTTTACATACTCCATACTATCTTGCTTATAATCTTTCTAGGATAAGATTTTAAAAATAAACTTTTACAGACTAACATAGACTAGCATATGCACTTTTATTGATACAGATGGGAATCAGGTTAAGTGATTTTATTAAGTCATATGAATGAGGATTTGCACCCATATTTCTGATTACAAAACAAAAAAGAAACCCAGAAAAATTTCCATCTTTCAGGATGTAACTATACTAACCAAAAGGCTTTGAACTCTAACATTTAAAGGGTGGAATAAACCTTGGGCTCATCCAGGCTGATGTTTATCCCTAAGGGTTATATGTCTACTGGTGAGGAGATGGAGGAACAAGATAAGAGTTTCTAGGATGGTGATGACACTCAGACTTCTTTGTTTTATTTATTTATTTTTTGTTTTGGTTTGTTATTTCAAAATATTTTGGGGGTTCAAATGCTTTGGTTACATGGATTGCTTTTATACTGCTTGAGTCAAAGTTGTAAGTGTGCCCATCACCCAGATAGTGTACATTTTACCTGTTAGGTATGATTTTAGCCACACCTTTCTGCCCCTCCCACCTGCTTGATTTCTGTTGTGTTTTACTTCCATCAGTGCACATGAGTGCTGATCAGTTAGTTCCAGTTTAATAGTGAGTACATGTGGTGTTTGTTTTTCCATTCTTGCGATACTTAGGAGAATGGTCTCCAGTCTCATCCAGATTGGTTCAAAAGGTAAGAATTCATTTTTTTAACATCCGAATAGTAGTCCTTCATATACATACACCACATTTTATTAATCTACGCACAGAAATCATTATTTTTTATTTTATTTTTCCCCTCCCCTTCAAACCAGTATACACATAAGCAAGTCTGTGTCAAAAAAAATAGGAATGGGATGTAGTGAACTTAAATGATGTTTTCAAAGGCTCCATGGTACCTTTAGAATATTGAGTGATAAATTCACCAAACACAAAGTGATAGTAATTAAGACAGCCATCATTGGCGAGATTTGACAAACTGCCCAATGACAGAGCTGTTATTTTGCTTCCTACCCTGTGGTAGTACTTTCTAGAAACCTGTCTTGTGCTTTTCCCTGCACTGAAGCTCATTGGCAAGCTGACATGTGTCATTCGCTCAAGTACTTGTTTCTCGGAACCTGGTTCAAAATTAGCACCCTATAACACTCGCGAGTATTCCACGTCAACTTTCTCCATGCCTAGCGTACATTCTGCCCGATCTCCTTTACACTGAGACATAAGAACTATTCCAGAAATCATAACCCATAGATTTAGATAAATACAGGATGATCAAACCCATAGAAATTATATCACACATGTTGGCCTTTGAAAGGAACCCTATACATCAACATTTTATAACTCCCTGAAAACACACTCCACTGGTTTCCTTGTCTCTGATGTGATGAGATGATTCAAATTATTTTCATCTTTTATCGTCTCCATGTTCTTAAGGTTGAAGGGAAAACACTTCTTAATATACCATAAACATCGAAAGTAATGCACATATATTTTATACCTTTCATCTAGACACTTGTTAATTCAGATTTTATGGTTTAAGTTTTAGGCAAATTTTGAATTAGCAATGATTCCAGTATACTACTTTTATCAGACCGCTCATTACGATCCACTTAGGGAATTTCTTGGCATTTTTATCACCTGTCAGGTAGAAATGGGCACAGAAACATTGGCAAGGGCTGCAGAGACACTCAATCTCCGTAAATGAGCGAACGTAGCAAGTTGTACTTGCTTCAGACTATTTAGCGAATGTTGTAAAGCAAATTGGTTTTTCAGTAAAGGCAGAAAAGGACACGTTTGCTCTTAAAATGCTGTAAAAATCTATTGTCCTAAGAAAGAAAGAAGGCAGTGGTTTGTAGGATAGACAACACCATCATTGGCCAGCTTATTGTGACATGTATGTGAATAAGTGTTTGTTTCTTTTTTTCTTTAACATGAAGCAACTTTCAGTTGCTCACAGAAGCAATACCCTGAAGTGTAAGATCAGCCTCCTTCACATGTAAAGGTGATTTTGGCAATGAAATTAAAGGTATACATGGTAGTTTCCTTCAAGGCTGTTATACTTGGATACAAAATCAGCTTTGCAATGTTGATATGTCAGTATATTGATTGCTTGTGGCTTAAGCAATCAATTCCATCTTTGCAATAATATCAAGAATCTACACAGACCATTGACAAATAGATAGGGCCGGGTGTGGTGGCTCACGCCTGTAATCCCAGCACTCTGGGCGGCCGAGGCAGGAGGATCGCTTGAGGTCAGGAGTTTGAGACCAGCCTGGGCAAGAGCGAGACCCCGTCTCTACTAAAAATAGAAAAATTAGCTGAGCATGGTGGTGGCACCCATAGTCCCAGCTACTCGGGAGGCTGAGGCAGGAGGATGGCTTGAGCCCAGGAGTTTGAGGTTGCAGTGAGCTACGGTGACGCCATGGCACTCTATCCTGGGTGACAGAGCAAGACCTGTCTCAAAATAAAATATATTAAAAATAGATTTATCCACAGTAACCAGGAAAGTGATAAGGAACAACATTGGCAACGAGAAGAAGTACAAAGAATAGATCCTGGAAGGAAGGAAGGAAG
>CAUYPO010087180.1:0-21985 GCA_963574435.1 Cheirogaleus major | reverse complement strand
GGCGTCAGCCTAGCTCACAGCAACCTCAAACTCCTGGGCTTAAGCGATCCTCCTGCCTCGACCTCCCAAGGAGCTGGGACTCTGTAGTGCCCCACGACGCTCAGCTAATTTTTTTTATTTTTAGTAGAGACGGGGTCTTGCTCTTGCTCAGGCTGGTCTTGAACTCCTGAGCTCAAGCGATCCTCCCACCTTGGCCTCCCAGAGTGCTGGGATTACAGGCATGAGCCACCGCGCCTGCCCAAAGCTGAGTTTTTACTTGCAGATAACAGCTCTTTCTGAAAAAGACACCAGAGCAATGAAACAGACCATAATGAAAATACATGTGCAGAAAACCATCCTGAGCTGAAGGCAGGTTTGAATCTGCCAATCAGAGGACAAGAGTCCAGTGCCTCAGGACATCCTGATGAAGAGCTACATTCTCAGGGAGGAAGAAAATCCTAGCAACACTGAAAGAGAAAAAACAAACAGGTTGCTTAGAAAGTATGGAAAATCATACCAGTCTTGGGCATCTCCTATGCAGCACTAAATTTCCAGAAGATAATGTCTACCTACCCACAGCTTTGAGAGGAAAAGGTTACGGTCAAAGGGAAGAAATATCGATTAGAGGATACTTGCTTATTATGGGTTAGATGGCTGGGTGGATCAATATCCTGAGTTACAAAACTTGAAATGCCACTGTTATTCCAATTAAAGTCAGGAACGAAATCAGCAAGGCTGCTCTTCCAGTCTTTGTAAGCATTTTATGGAAGTTCTAGCTAATTCGATGAAAGACGAAAGGTAACTTTGGGAAGAGAGAGACTAAACACAAAGACTGTGATGAACAGAAATACCAAAGGTCTGTGGACTTGTGGAAAGACGCTCGACCTCATCAGCAAGGGGAAAATGCAAAGGGTAGGGTATTTTTGCCTGTCGGGTTACCAAAGGTCACCAGGCTGATTGCACCTAGTGCTGCAAAGGCAGACGGGGCGGGCTCTTGTGCACGGCGCTGTAATAGTAAGTCTTTCTGGAGGGAAATTTGGGTGCTCAGCAACACTTCCAATTTGCACGCTCATACTCACCCCACTTTTGGGAATCCACTGCATGGAAATGCTTGTACGTGTGCACAGAGATGTGTGAGCATAGTGTGCAGAGTAAGGCTAACTGCGTCCTACCCAGGGCACCCCATCTACTGACCACCCTGGCCAGGCGCCGGCCTCAACTTCCAGGCTGGACTCCTGCCTGCACCTGGCCCCGCAAGGTCAACACGGTGGTGAGGGTGATCCTGGTGGATCCTGAGGGAATCCACTGCATGGAAATGCTTGTACGTGTGCACAGAGTGTGCAGAGTAAGGCTAACTGCGTCCTACCCAGGGCACCCCATCTACTGACCACCCTGGCCAGGCGCCGGCCTCAACTTCCAGGCTGGGCTCCTGCCTGCACCTGGCCCCGCAAGGTCAACATGGTGGTGAGGGTAATCCTGGTGGAAGGAAGGTCAGCTCATGCCGCCAGTGCTCAGACCCTTGCTCCGATTTGAGGGGCTGAGGGCTCTGCAAGGTCCAGCCCCCACTACTTCCTGTGCCCTGCCCACCCCTTGGCCCCAGCCCCGTGCACCGACCTCAGGGACTTTGCACTTGCTGCTCCTGGAGCCCACAGCACTCTTGTGCAGATGCCCTGAGCAGTCCGCAGGAACAGCACCGGCTCCCCGCTGCCTGTTCCTCCTCCCTCGCACCGACGTGTTGGGCAGTTTACCGTCCGCCCTGTCCAGGACGCAAGCTCCACGAGGGCAAGGCCTCAAGGTACCCACTGCTGGGCCCCCAGGGCCTGGCTCACACTGTCAAAGGCACAAAGCCTGGGACGTCTGCACTGTGGAATACTAGACACCCACCAAAAGGAGGGAGACCAGGCTGACTGATGTGGGAGACTCTGACTCTCAGAGATGAGCAAGTCGCGGAACAATTAACAGCAATAATAAAAAGGACAAGTGGCACTTACACAGGGCTTGTCGCGTGCCAGCAGTTTCCTGCTGGGTAACTTGCTCTTACTGTGCGCAGCTCTGAGGGCCGGTATGAGGGCGGACTAGGGACAGCCACCTTCCTGGCCCTCGGAGAGCTTAATTCTAGGGGAAAACAGACAAGCAACACGGAACTAGAGCACACGGCACATTACACCCAGTGCTAGGGAGAAAGACACAGAGCAGGTGACAAGGGAGTGGGCGTGGGAGGGGCTGGGCATGAGGTGTTAGGGAGGGTGGCCAGGGGAGGCCCACGTGTGGGTGGCATTTGACAAGGACCTTGCACACGGGCCCTCTCGTGTGCTTGCCGAGTCCCTCCGCCTCACCATCTCCCAGGCCTGCGGACACCTGCCCCAGCGGCTCCTTCTAGCTCCACACCTTGAGGCCACCCAGAGCACCTGGCTCCACCGCCTCGTGAGGACGTGGATGAAGTGCCACACCATGGCGTGGGCCTCACCGGCCCAGCTGCTGCCACAGGGCCTGCTGAGGGAGCTGGACACGAGGCAGAGCTCACTCCTCAGGGTGAATTTGACCGCAGGGGACCGGAGATGGGAAGGAGCTGGCGGAAAGCCCCTCCGTGTCCTCCTGGCACGGACTGTTCTGAGGCTGCCTGCCTTCCTTCCGCCCCCACCCCGCCCTTCCTTTCCTCAGGACGCCTTTCTGACGAGGCCAGGGGGCTGAGCGACCAGCTGAGTGTCTCTGTGGAGCAGGTACCACCTCAGCAGGTGCCAGCTTGCGTGCTGTCTCCACGCTCCCTCCCTTCCCCTTTCCAGCCTTCTCGCTACCTGGGACTGCGTCTCCCAGGAAGGCCCCTGCCCCAGACTGTGCTCTCAAGACGACCTGAACTCAGACCTGAAGACAGTGGGACAGTGGGCCGCTGGAGGCAGAAAGCGCTAGCCAGGCCAGGCGGACGGCAAGTGCAAAGACCCCGAGGCAGGCGGGCGTCCGTCCCACCCCCCCCCCCCCCCCCGAGGAAGATGGATGGATGAGCGGAGTGGGTGAGCCACACGATGTCAGAGGAGCGGCAGGAGGGCCACATCGCGGTGTGCCTTGCAGGGGCAGAGCCAGAACTCTGGCTTTATTCTGAATGCGCTGGGTAACTGCTGGAATGTTCTGTGTAACGAGATCGGACTGCACTTTAATGGGATTGCAGGGTGGGGACAAGGAGACCTCTTAGGGGCCTCCTGCTATGTTTGGGGGAGCCACCAAGGGGCTGTCCAGGGTGCGGAGGGCATTCTGTCGCTCCTGGCCTCCCCCAGGCCTTTGCCAGACGGCAGCTGGCCCTCCTGCTGTGGGTGATTGAGTTATTAAGACGATCAGCGGTGCAGCAGAGTGGTTAAGGGAACAGGCCCTGGAAAGTCAGGATTTCGGTTGGGAGCCACCACTTCCTGGCTGTGTGCTCTTGCACAAGTTCCTTAACCTCTCTGTGCCTTGTGTCCTCATCTATAAGATGGGAATAACAGTAATTCCTGCCTCCGATTGGGTTTTGGAGGATCAAATGACAGAACCTGTACAAAGTATCTGGAATGCAGTTTTAGCTTTTATTATCACAGGAAAACAAGAGAGGAGTAACAAAAGTAATTAAAGGAGATTTCCCTGTCACGGGGCGCTATCTCTGACTTGTAATTAAAGGACTAAGAGCCAGCACCATGCCCAGTGCAGGCAATAAAGACATCGTTGGAGGAACAACACACACTTGAACAAGGCACTGTGCCCGAGGGTGCCCTGGAGGCACCCAACAGGTCCGTCCTGGGGAACCTGGTTGAATACCATTTGTTTGTGTCACGTGATTACCTTAGGTGGAAATATTGACATAAGTATTTTTGCAGAGGGTCAGGAAAACTTGGCAGAAATGTGAAACAACAAACGAAGCCAAATCATCAGAAACTTCATCATTCCAGAAAATGTGTCTCCGAGCACCAGCGACTCCAATGGACCAACCCATTTTGCCGAGTTGGCGAAACCGACGTGCCCGTCAAAGCAGACTTTGCCTCCTCCTTCCACAAGCGTTTGCCCGGTGCCAGCCGGTGCCAGCCGGTGCCAGCACTGCCAGGGCCCTGGGGAGCTCCCGGGAAACCTGTTTCTACCCCAAGGGGGGCTGGGAGGTGTGGTCCTGAGAGGAGGGGACCAGAGTACGGGAGGGAAATGACAGCCTGGCTGGAAGGGACTGCGGGAAGCCGGGGGAGCCTGTCTGCCGCTGGCTCTGCCCCCAGAACAGCCAGACTGAAGGAAAGGCATGAAGCTCAGACCCTGACCGGGTCACTTGGCCATGTCTTTGGTAGGGAAAGTCTGACCTCGACCAGACAGAGGAACATTCAGAAGGCGCAGCCCACGATGAGATCATGGAGTCTGGGATGGGGCCAGGAGCCCAAGTGCTTGAAACGGGCTGAGGGGTTCACGGGAGCTCCTTATCTCTGCTTTCACGGGTGTTCATACTTCCCACAACAAATGGTTAAAGAAAATTGGGACGCACAGCCTGGGCCTCGGTTCCAGCCTCCACCGCCACCGCCGGGGCCGGGGTGAAGCCTTCTCGCGCTCTGCGCTCTCGCCGCTAAGGCGGAAATATGTTTCTTTGTGGAAACCAGAAGTCAGCACATGGTTCAGTCACTGAAGGTGGTCATTTTTTGAAACAGAAGTACAGGCACATGCACAGAGAAGTCCCACACCGTAAGGTCACAGGTTGCTGTGTGTCCACACGCTGAGCATGCCGTGTGCAGCACCGGGTCAGCACCGGGACAGGAGGCAGGACGCCCCAGCCCCCACAGGCTCCCGGGGCCCTCCCAGCCACCGCCCACACCCAGGGTCCCCCTGAGCCCAGCTTCTCACAGCCTGGTTAATCCTGGCTGTTCTCGAACTTTACTTTACGTAACAGGGGCCATAAAACCTGCCGTCTGCCTCTGCGGGCCTGGCAGTGTTTTACAGCCCCAAACATTATCGCATGTTTTCTACTTCCTGGTATGAGCCTACTCCCCGAGGCCAGCCTGCTGCAATCCTGAGAAAATGTTTGTCCTGCTAAATAAACAGTCGCGCTCGCCATGGCAACAGTTGGGTAACTGAGGAAAATGTGACCGCAGCCTTCCAAATATGGAGGGGAAGGAGGCGCTGGGGAGAGGCATTGTCTTGGCCTCACTAGGAAACCTTCAAACACTCTCGACTCAGCCTTTTAAATTAATCCTTGAACATGTAGAAGCGTCAGATTTTAAAACAGTAACAAATGGAAAAGTGCCAGTCGTCTGACCTCAGCGTTTGGGGACCAAGCTACCCCGAATCTAGGAGGCTGAGGCATTTGCTCCCCACGTACCTGAGCTGTTCTTGTTTCACCCAGTTCCTTAAAGAGCAGGTTCCGATTTCTCTCTGTGACCCTCGGAAGGCCACACGGGCTCAGCACGGCAGCCCACTCTGTCTTGGGAACTGCCAGCCTCTGAAAACCAAGGGGCCTGACCCTGTCACCAGTCACCAGTCACTGCTGACCCTTTACTGCTGCTAATCTGCTTGGAAAGACAGTGCCAGACTTGTTATAATCGTGTACACGACAAGCAGAAGGAGTTAAACGCGCCCAAGTCCACAGAGCACAGGCTCAGGGCAGGGCCCGCCAGAGGCCCCGTCTGCACTTTCTGGCCCTCCCTGGTTCCGCAGGTGGGCCAGCTTTCCGCAGGGCGGGGCGCAGAGCGTCTGTAAAGCTGCAGCCTTGTGCGTTTCCAGTTAGTTGTGCCAAATAGGGCAGTTTTCAAAAGGTAAAAGCAACATCCACAGTGTCAGTCTTTCTTTTGACTAAATGCTGAGTGGTCCCGACAGCTATTCAATGACCTCACAGAGCCTGTGGTTTGCCGAGTCCCGGAGAAGTTACATCATCACTTAAAAACGGAGGTGTGCCCACCAGTGCTTTCCAGTGTGCGCGAGCAGTGCAGACGAGCGCACAGCAGGCGTGCCTCACAGGGTTACATTACGTGACCCCAAGGCGAGAGCACATCAGAAACCTCTCATCTCCCGCGTAGGTGCCTGGGAGAATCATCACTACGGTAACAGGAGCCTGGGAACTGAAGCAGACCTCAAAGAGCTGCTCTATATAACCTCAGTTTCTCTATGCAGGAAACTGAGGCCCAGAGCAGGACCCGAGTCACCCAGCAGTGGCCAGCTGCCTGCCGCAGGGCTCCCCCTTCCTGCCTGGAACTCCACAGAAAGCCAGGGCTGCGCTAGTTCTGCACCCATGAATCACACCACGATGACAGTGAAGTAACTGTGAACACCCACGGTACCATCCCGACGCTGGCATATCACGCAGCTTCCACTTTACAAAAAAAGGAGTCCCTTTATTCCTTTATTCTCAAATAACTGACAAAAAACTAAATTTCCAATTAAAGCCTTCGGGTAGAGTCCTGGCCTCTTCCCAGTCAAACCCAGCTTGGGACCAGAAATCCCAGGTAAGGGCAGAGGGTGGGCATCTCCCCTTTGAAGCCAGAGAGGCCAGTGGCCTGCTGTGCCATATACAGGAGGTGAGAGGTGTATAGAGGGGGCTTCTGCCACAGTGCTGGGATTCTTAACGCCTGGGGGACCTGAGGCCCCCTCCCCACGTTCCCGCCCACTCAGTATTCAGCACCCAATTTCATGGAACCTCTTAAGTTCACTCTGACTCCGGGTGACAGAAAGACCCTGTAGACATCCTGGGCCTGGCCCTGCCATGGTGTGTGCCCAGCCTGTCCTGGGGCTCCGTTTCCTTATCTGTCAAGCCAAGGGGTTGCCCTGGATGATTTCCAGGGTGCCTTCTGGCTCTGTTGTTCTGTGCGTATGAATCAGCTTTCCAAACTGCTCCTTCTGTGTAGATTACAGAAACCTTGGCAACCCACTTGTCATCCCTTACCCGGCCTTCCTGGAGCGGGAAGCAGGCCGCCACCCACTCCTAAGTTCACGTCTGGAATTTGGCAGCCAAGGGACACCCCAGAAGGACGGTGTGATTGCTCCACCTAAAAGCGGACCCCCCCCCCTTTTCTCCACCCTGGCGAGAGGGAATAAATACAGGTCGGTCCAGGGTGGGTTTCGAGGCCTGGCTTGGCACAGGGGCTTTCTTGTCTCTGCTCACCCATCCCAGGGGACCCATGGGTGTCCAGAAAAGCTCCTAGACCAGCGCCTATCCCTGCCCCTTCCCCTGCCTGAGACTCGGCTCTCTGGCCTCATGGCAGGAAGCCAGCTCTCAAAAGGACCCTCTATTCCTTTGGGGGAGGGGAGGGAGGGATAGTAAAAGAAAATCGTTTAAAGAACGACAGTCCGCTGTGGTAGCCACTCAGCAGCTCCGTGACCTTACACAAGCTGCTTAACCTCTATGGACCTCAGTTTCTCGATCTGCAAAATGGGGATGCTGATTTCAGCGCGGTTCCCAGGAGCGACACACCGTCGGCGAGAGTGTGCCGCAACAGCCCCGTCTGCATTCTGAGCAAGACCGAGGGTCTCCGGACACGCCCCATCCACCCCCAGGCCGTTTCCCAGCCGGGGCGTCCGGAGGCCCGGGAAACTCCAGGGTGCGCCCCGCGGCCGGAGTGGCCCCAGCCGGGCCGCTCCAGGCGGCGATTACGTAAGCCGCGGGCCCGGTCCGCGCCGCCGCCCGGCGCGCCGCGCACTCACCGCCCAGCCGCGTCCCGGTCTGCCGGCCCGCGCGTCCCTGCGTCCGCCGCCCGAGCGTCCGCTCTGGCCCTCGCCGCCGCCCGGAGCCGCGCGCAGCCCCCGCACCGCCGCCCGCCGCTGTCACATAGTGGAAAACGTGACCGCGCGCGCCGCCCCGCCCCCGCGCCCGCCATTGGCCGCGGCGCCACCTCATCTGCATGCGGGGCGGGCCGGGCCTGCGAGCGCCGCGCGCCCATTGGTGGCGGCGCCCGTCGCTCTCTTTACATAAGACGCACATGGAACTCCATGTTCACCGCGCCGGTTCCTCAATGAAGCCGCGGCGTACTCGTGCCCCCCCGTCCGCCCCAGTGGTCTCTTCCACTTCCGGCGCCGGCGCCTTCCATTCAAGCCGGCCCGCGGAGTGGCGCGTACCACCGCGGCGGGGGCGCGGGGGGCGCGGGGGCCGCGCACCTTCGGCCGCCCGGGAAGGCCCGGCCTCGCGAAGCCAGGCCCGGGGAGACCGCCGCGCCCGGCGCCCGGCCAGGGGCGGCCTGCCCCCGGGAACCCCGAGCACGCCCTTCATTCGCTCATTCACGGTCGTTCTCGTACTCATTCATTCATCGCCGGGCGCGGGAGCTGCCCAAGGCGAGGAGACCGGCCGCTCCCGCGCAGCTCCGGTGCGCGCCCACCGGGCCGCCGCGACGCCTGCGGTTGACGCTTGTCCCCTCGGCCTCCAAGTGGCCCTCCGTGTGTCTGAGACCATGCGTTGCAATTTTTGTTTCGGGAGATAGAGTCGCTGTTACTCGGAGGAGGTGCAGAAGGAATAAATGATGTCCCGCCCCCAGGCACCTGTCGGGGGGAAGGACCCTCTCGTAGGAAGGGCACTTAAGCAAATCCTGAATCGGGCGGTGGGGGTTACACATCAACCAGGGCCAGAGCGACCCCCGCAGGCTCCATGGGGAAGCGCGGGTAGGGCGGGGCGGGCGTTTGGAAAACGGGGGCCTTGGGAAGCTGGGAGCCACAGACACGTGGGGGGCGCGTCCCCAGAGACAGCGCTTGACCCTGGAGCACCCCGTCCGAGTTTTGTTCTTTCGGTCAGCATTGTTTGGGGCATGTTAAGCCCCCAAACTTCCGTCTAAAGTGTCAGGAGAGAGTAGAACTTCCCCTCCGACTGTGTAGACAGGAAACAACTCGCATGCTCCCATGGCACAGTGGCGGCGGGCTCTGGACGCGTAGGGTCTGACCGGGCAGGTGACGTTGGCCAGCGTCTGAAGGGCTGAGGAGACACTAGGCGTTGTCTAAGAAGCTGGGGCCTGTAGCGTCTCCTTTCACTCTTCCTTCGTTCTCACCTGGGCTCCCCTGGCAACCAGGCATGAGTCAAAGCAAAAAGTTTCCAACCGTAGCCTGAAGGTAAACCCAGCTGCTTCTCTCCAGAGCCAGCTCACCCACATTCAGGAACTCCCGTGTGCAAGCCGCTTCTTTGCCTCCACCTGACAAGGTGTGTGTGCGACTTCTCAGAGGCAAACCTGGGCAAGGCCGAGTTCACCGGGCAGCCCTCCCAGCATACATAGGCCCTGAGAGGCCTGCTGCGGCTCACACTTCCCTCACGGGGCCCCTCCTCCCGCTCCTCTGACAGTGACACCCTGACACACTCTCCGCCTCCTCTCCGCAACACGCGCAGGCACAAATGCCAAGCAAATCCAGGCCCAGCTGCACCCTCCACACACCCAAAGGCCTTTTTGTTTCTCCACTTGCATTGACGTCAATGGGGAGCTCCATTGTTCTGGAAACAAGAGCAAACAGACAGGTCATCCCACCTCACCGAGATTCTCCTTCACGCTCAATATTTCCCAGGTCTTGCTGCATACTCAACCTGCAGCCCAATGTCACAGTTCCTCTCTAAATTTAGCCTTTTCAATTTCCACCGATAAATCTGGTAGAAAAATATTGAAATCGATTCTTTTAGAAATTATCCATAGGTGTGGGCCTCTAGAACTCTTCAAAATCTGATCTATTTTCAGTGTTTCACAGGCAGTTTCTTCTGTCTTGTTATTGGAAGTTTTCATTCACTTCACAAATACCTGCTGACACCTGAGTCCTGGGGGACATGGCTCCCTCCTGTGAGTGGCCTGGGCTGTAGGGGAGGCGGGGATGAGGCAGGTTCGGGGGCAATATTGTCTAAGATGGGGATCAGTCCTGAGAGAACAGGACAGACGTGGGCAGAGCCTCCGCCCCAGCTCAGACAGAGCAGAGTACTGCAGGGCGTGAACTCCTAGGATCAGGCCTGTGGTGGCTGCCATGCTCGCTGGGCCAAGGTGGGGTGGGGGTGGGGTATGGGGTAGAGAGACAGAGAGAGGGAGAGTGGGGCAGTCAGGTTAGAGAAGGAGGGAGATGAACCCTTTCCTAGCCAGCCTGCACTTGGCTAGCTGTCACCCCCAGCACAGAGCTCTTGGACAGACAAGTTGCTGTTGGCACTGGGGGAAGCAGACTGGCCGGAAGAAAGCCAGCCCCGCAGTGGGGGGTGGAGGTTGAGTGGTGAGCTAGCATCCCCAGCCACCTGGGGAGTCCTATCAGTGGGGAGGCACATGGCCTCTGGTCTCAGCCTTCACCCCACCTCCCAGCTAAGGGCTGCTCTGTCCCCACCCCACCTAGCCCGCCAGCCTATTTCCACCACTGAGCCTGGCCCAAGTCGGCCCTGCCCATCGTGCCTGGGCCCTGCCTGGAGGACCCCTCTGTGCCGGGGCCTCCACACTCTTGCCAGTTCACTCACTGGCTCTCTCATTCGCTCCCACACTCAGTCAGCCAGCTGTTTACTGAGCAACGACTACATGCCAGGCACTGTGCCAGCCACTGCCTCCTCTCCTTGTGGATCTCATGGTTTGTGAAGGCAAAGAACAAGGGGGTAGGAAGAGAATTACCTCTGGAAGTGGGGGTTGTATGGCCAGCGGAGTCATCTCCAAGGAGATGGAGGGGACACTGTCAATCTTTCTGGCCCTCCAGCCTCAGAGCCACTTCTGGGTCTAGGGCCACGGGAGATGGTAATGCCCTACCCCCACTCTCCAGCCTCCCTTGCACCCAGCGCTGGCCCACGGCTGACCCCAGCTTCCTGTGTGACCCCAGCTTGGCACGTTGGCAGCTCCTGGCAGGGAGGCACTCAGCCAGTTCCCAGAGGTGAGCCCAAGGACATGGGCAGCTGTCCAGTGTCTCAGACCGGGCAAGATGAGGCCTACCTGACCCCAGTGATCGGGAAGGCTGTGAACCAGGCAGGTGCCTGTCTCTGCACGTGAGGCTGTTTGTGGACAAATATAAAGAATGTACCGTTATCATACCACCTACTGAGAAGGTTTATTTGATTTTTAAATTAAATGTAGATCCAGGGAGACTATCCTTTGTTTGGGGGAGACATTGGGTGTTGTGTGTGCACACGAATACATGTGTGTGTGCATGCATGTGCTCATATGTCTTCCCCCAGGAAGTCACAAGATTTGAGCCGTCGACAGGGGTGTGCAGCCTCACCCAGGAGAAGAACGGGTGAAAGGAAACTGGGCACGTCTTTGCTCAGAGCTACCTGGCCTGGAATGTTGGTGTCCATGTCCCCATGGCCCCTTTGCAAAGGACATCTGGGACAACAAAGGACTTGTGGCACAGGCTAGGACCTCCATCTGATGTCAAATGGAAGTGGTCAGAGTGGGCATCCTTGCCCTGTTCCAATCTGAGGAAGAAAGTGGTCAGTATTTCACCATCAGGTAGGATAAGCCTTAGGTGTTTTGTTTATTATAGCTGCCCATAGTCATATAAATAGTTTCCCTCTGCTATAATTTGCTGAAAGGTTTTTGTTTGTTTTTTGTGCTTTTAAAATATCATACATTAAGTGCAGTGGGATTTTAATCTATGGTAATTATTATTACTTTAAAAATATCTCCCCCAAATAAATCTTTTTTTTTTTTGGCAGATTTGCAAATAATTTAAATAGCCATAGCTTTGTTTCTGCTATACAATATTCTGTATAGACTTGTTTACTTCATTGTTGTATCTTAAGCAAAAATATGAATGAATAAACTAATTAGTGCCCCAAAGATTCTGCCTTTTTAATGTTGTCCGTCTCCTTTTTATTGCTATAGGAATCCAACAATTAAATATGTACCCATCAGTTTTGCAAATAAAAAGCATAGTTTTAACCAAAGCCAAAAATCTGTTTGCCACCACGTCACTTAAGAAAGGATTAAAACATCAAACTTTCTGGTCATGAGACCATCAAAAGAAAAACCAAGGATTTAGCTGAGATGACAGCTGTGCATTTTGGCATGGGAGTGACATGTAGGTGACATGTAGCATGTAGGTGACGCCGATGGCACTCATGCTCTGGGTTGCAGGTCTGGTCTTTGCCTCGAGACCTTGCAGGCTGATTTATAGATCAGGTTTTCTGGTCTCTGGGAGCTTGAGTCCTTTCCCAGACTTTCTGCGCCACCAGTACCCCTCTCTGTCCTGGAGGAGCCCAAGGAAAGGTGGGTTGCCAGCAAGGCCCCCCTCCCCGTCCAAGGTGATCCCCCATGTCCGAGGGTCTTCTTCCTTCACAGGGTGGAAGGCTCTCTCACTGGTCAGGGTGCATCTTGCTGGCCTTCTGGGCCATCGACCTCACCCAGGCTGGCCCCTGCAGTAGGCTCTTGCCCTGTCCCTCTTTGTCTAATGTGTGTCCCCTGTGGCTGTCACTTCAGCTCTGTTCTTCCAACATTGCTGGGGGTGGCACTGAGGGGTAGCCCAGCTGGCACGTCCCCCCTCCATGGGTGTCCTGGAGCAGAGTCAAGAGCTGGGACTCTGCATGCTTGGGGACCGACAGGCCTGGCACCATCTGAGTCCTGATCCTGGGGTGACACCAAGAAGAATGCAGGAGGCACCACATTCATGGGTGGGTCTGGCCCTCAGGGTCCCCCTCGCCTGTGGATGCGCTATCACCGAGCACGTGCTTACTGTGTTTAGGTATCACTCTTAGCACATGGCATACATTATCTTATTCAGTCCTCACAACTCTGTAGGGCACATGCTTGTGTCCCCATTGCCCCTTTGCAAAAGGCACCTCCATGTTATGACACAATAGGAATCATGTGCATCTGGGTTCTATGTCATCAAGCAGGGACAGCCTTTGTCTGCCGAATGATCTCATGGCCACCCTCCCCACCCCACCCCTGCAGAGCCCGAGAATGAGCTGGCTCAGCAGGGAAAGTCACAAGGTCAGGAGCAGCCAAAGTCCAAGCTCCACTGTCCCTCTCGTTCCCCAGAACATTCTCTCCACCCAAAAGCTCCTCTGTGACTTGGCTGGCCAAGCGCTCCCTACATTTTCCTAACTGCCCTCCAGATCCATGAGTGCTCAGGTGGGGATGGCCGGGCTGCAGGCGCCTCTCATGGACCACGCCCACCTGCCACGCCCGCTTGCAGCGCTCCGTGGGGCCCTGTGCATCCTGCCTGTGTCTCCCCCCGCACAGTTGTCCTGCAGTAAACCCTGCTCTGTGCCTCACCTCGTGGTACTCGTGGCTCTTGGGTGTTCAAACTCTCCTGCTGGCTTCTCCCTGGTGCCCAAAGGGGAACCAACACCGCTTGTCCCCAGACCAAGGCTTGTTGGAAGCAACAAAGGGGTGTGACTGGGCACCCCTCCGGGTGGAGGCATCCCCTCTGGGGTGGTGACGGACGGGTCACCTAGCCGAGGGCAAAGGCGGGAGCCCAGGCGACTTGCAGCTGTGGTGGGGACAGCCTTGGGGCCTGTGGAGGCTTCACGGTGACAGAGGAGTCTCCGTCCTCCTGCTCCTCCTCCACAGGTGGAGCCCTCGAGGAGCAGGAAGGAGAAATAGGAGATGCCCGCCCACTCCCGGGCCACTGTGGAAGCTGCCTAGTTACAGGGAGGAGACCAAGTGCAGGTGGGACCATTCGGGGCACAGAAGGACAAACGGGCTCCCTCTGCCTTGCTGCTACCAGCACCCAGGGGACTCTCAAAGCGTGGATGGCTTGTTTGCTCAGTGAGGGGCGACATCGGTGCTGCTGAACGAAGCACATGGCAGGTAGGGAGGACGGACGCAGGACCCCTGCTGCGGAGTCGGCGGCCTGGGCTGACTGGCAGGACGGGGACAGGCAGACATCCCCGCCCACGCCTCAGAGCAGGTGCTCAGTGGGGTTCCGCACGAGACCTTGAGTGCAAGCTGGGGCATCCCCATGGAGGTTGTGGCCGCTCTGGGGAGCTGTGGGCTAGCTTCTGTGAGAGTCCAGAGAGGGTCCCCAGTGACACACTCTGGATTCCGAACACTCAGTGACTTACTGAAGGCAGGGCTCTCCCAGCAGGTGGCATCTTCGGCTTTTCCCTCCAGGGCTGGATTGGTTTTCCCGGGCTGGGGTAGGCCTGGCCTTAACGGATGGGTCAAAAATAAAGAGCCCCAGAGGGTGGTCCAGGTCTCAAGGGGACACTCAGAGGCTGTGCTTCCCACACAGACCCCCACGTGCCTCCTCACTCCGGCCAGGGTGTGTGGGCAGGTGCTGACAAGGAACAAGACAGCCGGCCAAACCCTAAGCCGAGGCGGCTGGCGGACGCACAGGACCGGCAAAGGGGCTGGTGGCAGCTGCAGCTGAGGGACCACTGGAGGGAAGTGGCTGTGGGCGGTGGGGGTGGGGTGCAGGAAGAACGGGGCGAAAACTCCAGGAGTCATCACGAGGAGGGGGCAAGGGGAAGACTGGGACCAGGAGGTCCCTAGAGAGGGAGCTTTGAGGCTAGAACCTTCCATTCTCACCTCTGTGGTCCACCCTGCAAAATTTCGTGTCCCTCTGAGCCTTCTGAGAAGAACTCAGGAGGTGAAGGTGAAGACGATGTGGAAACGGGATTGCTGGAGGCGACTGTGGTGGCTCTGGGATCCGCGCTGCGAGGCTCATCTCCATCTGGGCTTCCCTACCCCGTCTGAGTTTTCAAACCACAAGAAGATGAGGAATGGAGCCCTGTCCCCTGAGCCCCACTTCAGCGTTGGGGCAGACTGGGTGCTCCAGCGCACACACCTGGAGGGGGCAGGGCCCCAGGCACTCCTGGGCTTGCTGACGTGGGAGCCCAGAGGGTTGTCACCAATGGCCCCAGAAAGGTCACGTCATAGGTGCCGCAGGGTTCTTCCCAAAGCTCCTCAGCGGGAGGCAGAAGGCAGGAGAGAGCCAGCTGACAATTCCCGTGCCCTTTGCCCTCTGTTGGGCAAAGATCCAAGGCGTGGTTTTTCTCTTGGCCACTCTGGGGAAGTCCACGGGCTGAGCATAGGGACCGGCTGCATGTCCGGTTTGCGAGTATGGCTCCTTGAGAAGCGGTGGCCAGCGTGGGACAGCCTCGCTCTGCGTTTTCTTTCCTTCTCCTCCACTTTGCTGTCCTGGGATTGCACCCCTCCCTCACCCCAGTACAGCTTTTGTTCTTAAGTCTGCACCCTGGCTCTGTTTCTAGGGAACCTAAACTAAGACACTGAACCCTGTCAATGGTCCTAGAAAGCAGAGCCTCACTCAGGTTCCATTCTAGGATGAACTTTCAAAGCCACAGGATCCCCATTCCTAGAGGTAAGTGGGGTTGTAATGGTCAGAGGTCAGCAAACTATGGCCTGTGGGCTAGAGGGAAGGGGGTAAAGCCAAAAGAATGTGCCTCGGTGATCATGCTAGGCCCACAAAGCCGAAATTGCTCGCTATCAGGCCCTCTGCAGGAAAAGCTGGCCGACCCGGGGTAGTAAGCCATCATGCAGTAGCCTTACGACTGCTGGAGTTTGCAGCTGTGCTCAGCTGGGTTGGGTGCAGGCAGCGATCGAGTAGGTGACAATGATGATGATGATTATGGAGAAGGCTGGCTCCTTATGTGGGAGCTGGACACCTTAAGACAAGGCGGTTCAATGACAACTTAAGACAAACTTCGAAAGGCCAAGGCCCTCGTGTCAGCTCTGGAGATTCACGTTGCCTGCAGCCACTGGGTAGGAGAAATCACCGTGGAAAATCAGGCCTAGAGTCTGGTAAGGGTCGCAGAGCTACAAAGGAGACCAAAATCACAGCCGTGACCGGCCTCCTGTGTCAAATAGGAGCCAGATAGGGAAGGACCCTGAGGCCATGGGTGTGGACAGTTGAGTACATGAGCGAGAATCTCAAACCCTCACGTTCCTGGGGAGCCTCCAAGCCAGCAGAAGGGATCACTTCCCCATCACCAGAGAACAGATTGTCCTCATGAGACATCTCACCTGGGGCAGGTACGAGGCAAGATGTTTGTTCTCCAGACCTGCACTCACTGCCCCTCCTCCACCCCAGGCCTACAGCCAGGGTCGGGTCTCGGCACAGCTGGGGCAGAGAGGGGTGAACTCTGCTCTGGTGAGAACCAGACCATTCGGGCCGTGGGAGTGCAGAGATGGCTGGCGCGTATCAGCAGGACCCGGCAGTGGGTCTTCGGAGTGTGCCGGAAGGAAGACAAGGCTGTCGGGGTCTGGACGAGAATTCACGGGCAGGAGGGCACTCACCTATGATTTAGAACCCAGTGTGTTGGCAAGGACACCAGGAACTGATTCTAATCATTTAGACACCACTGACTCTGGTGGTGTGCTAGTAACTGTTTAACAACTGGCTCTCTGAAAAAAAAAAAAAGAAGAAAAGAAAAGAAAAAAAAAGATTTGTAGCAGTTGCCAATTTCTGTAGTGTAAGTACTCCCATGTGGCCAAGTTCAAGCCACCACAATGCCCCCTTTATGAAAGTGGGGCTGCCACCAAGGCCACATGCGTAAAGAGAAGGACCAGGTCAACGTGGTCAACCTAAGCGTTTCCTTAGAAACTAGAGTTTGGCTCTGCCGGTCACAAGGAGAACCGAGGAGAATTGGGTCTCCCAAAGTTCAACATCTAGAAGACTATTTTTCCAAACTCTTTGTTTAGAAGATTGTAAAAGGGGCTGTTGATACCAGATAATCTCAATCAAGTGTTCAGTGTAAGATGTTTCTCAAGGTTACGGAGACCTCTGGCTTCTTGTATAGGGAGTTTGCTATAAGTCAGCTCCTGTTGGAGGCCGGGCCCCCAGAATGATAATTCTAGATTTGTGATGTTTGCTCTTGAGACGCTGTTTGTGGCAAGGGACTGGTCCATCCAGGTCAAGCTGCTCCTCCTCTCCGCGGCCATAAAATCCACTGTGGGTGCAAACGAGGCTACTGGAGGGGGAACTGGCGAGGGCGGCGCCCTCCCGAGCTCTGGTGCAAACCGTCAGGGTTCCGGTGGGGGCAGGCGGGCTTCCTGGCACCCTGCTTCATCCTCTAGAAATGACGTCCCGTCTGAGGTGTTTCCTCCAGCCTCCCCAGCATCCCAGGATGCGGGTTCCGTCGGAGTGTGGGGAGAGAAATCTGAGTTGACCTCAGCGTTTTCACCCTGAACCGATTCCAGTGCTCAGGGACAGAGGCCGGGAGCAGGTCACGGAGAATCGCAGAAGGTTTTTGTCGTTCCGGAGGGTGGCGCAGGTGCGGGAGGGCGAACTCCGAGAGCCGCGGCGAGCTGGGCCCGAGCTTTCCGCTCTCTGGCTGAATGTTGGCCCGGGAAACCCAGATTTGCTATTTATTTTTAAAGATATCTATGAACTTACCTTGTAGATGAGGTGCACGAGTTAACAGTCTCTGCCTTTAGGGCAGTGTGTTTGTGTGAGTGTACACAGAGAAGAAAAACGGAAAGGGATGTCCACACTTTTCCAGGGCTTTCCTCTGGGTGGCGGGATAGGGGTGGCGTTGGCTTTCTTCTTTACATTTTTCCATATTCTTCATGTATTCTATTATAAGCACTTATTATATGTTGTATACGTTATAAATTCTACATGATATACATTTATATATTAAATTTATATATTGCTAAATATGTTATTAATTATATATATTAATTTATATATTACAATGGGCATTTTTATAATTAGAAAACATAAATGTGGTTCTAAATGTTACAAGCTGTTAAATATAAAACAAAGAGCATGTTTAGACCGGGCCGTTTAGTGTCCGTGTAAAACGGCCTGCGTGGTTAGCGGAGGCGGAGAATGAGAACCGGCGCGGTGAAAAGCAAAGGCCTCGAATCCTCCGTACTGTGAAGCGGTTTTCATTTGACTCCTGTTCACTTCCCAGTTTTGTTTTCGATAATTAGATGTGAGTTTCATGCTGTTTTGAACAACCGCTGCTGGAGATTCACCAAGCTTGCGTTTTCATCCAGAACTGTGCAGAAACTGTAAACACACAAAGCGGTGTAAGAGCAAAAGCCAGAAGATCCAGACAAGGAAACCGTCGGCAGAGAACAGCGTGACCGACACGGACCAGGCCAGCCGTGAGGGCGACACTCGCGTAGCTAGCGGGACAGCGGTGAGCTCAGACGGCATCGAACATGCGCCATGGCCGGGGGCTTTTGAGAATGAGGCCAAGGCAAAAATGCTACGGGAAAGGTGAAAAATGAAGCGATGGACACGGGCGTTCTGTGAAAAGGCACGAAAGCCGAGGTGGCAGTACTGCTGAAAGACAGAGCAAGACTGTGCTTCTCTCGGGCTGAGTCTCACCGTGCAGCCGTGCACACACGGTGCCCGCGGGGACACCGGGAGGGAAGACGTCAGCACCGTTCCTGTCGGGGTGGGCGGAGGGGAGGGCTGTCCAAGCTCCGACGCGGTCTTCCTGTTTCACTTGTACAAACAGTCCGGGAGCCGCTAATCCCTGTGCTCTGTTTCTCACCTGCACTTTTTAAAAAACCTTCTTATGGTGTTTGCTGGAAGGCCGTGTATCTCTGAGGCTCTTCCTGGGCGAGTCAGGGCAGTGAGGAGGTGGCCCTGCCCCTGCTCAGGACTCTGGGCCAGCGCCCCCATTGAGGCGGCAGCGGCCTGGGGTCGAGCGTGTGCTCCAGGGGCTCTGCAGCGTCCTCGTCCCCTGATGTCCAGAGGCGCCAGGTTTGAGTGAGGGCCTCCTTCCCCAGAGCTCACGGTCCCCCATCCCCACCCATCGGTGGGCGCCTAGGCCTGGCCATGTGTGTCTCTGTGTCACCCGGGTGTGGACACTGGGTCCTGAAATCAGCGCTGGGCAGGGGCTGATGAGAGGCCTGGCCGGCACAGGGTGCGAAGACCTCTCCTGTCCCTAGCTTTCACTTTCTGCTCCAGCCTGCAGGGCAGGCTCCCACGATGCCTCCCACTCTGGTTTTCCAGTTCCCATCCTTCCTTGTCCTCCCTCTCTGCCCACCTGGGACTCCCGAGTTCTTCTAGAACTCAAAACGCATCATGCAGCTGCCCTTTCAGGCAACTTTTGATGGCATCTCATGCCTGGGGAATGGAGGCTTTTCTGCTCCTAGGAATTAAGGTCTTGTCACTTTGGGCTACAGGTTTAGGAACATTCTCCAAATCAGTTCAGAACTCACTCAAAATAAGAATTATTGCTCTATTTTCCCAGTTTGTTTATTTGTTTGTTTTTACTGTTTTCTCCTAACTTCTCTCTCTCCCCCCAGAATTCAGGGCATCAAGATTTCAGGCCGTGTTATGTGTAACTCCAGAGATCGCCTTTCATTTAGGACAACCTGTGCAGGCCAGCAGGGTGCGGCCGCCTTTGACGCCTTGCAGCAGGAGGGACTCGCTGCAGAACTTCTCCTCCTGGAACCCCCTCCCGGGCTTCGGAGGGTGCTCAGGTCAAGGCCACACGACACCTAGGAGAGCCGCGCCGACCCTGGTGGCTGTGGGCCTACAGCTTCCTGGCCCGGAGTATGTGTGTGTGTGTGTGTGTGTGTGTGTCTGAGTGTGTGTTGTGTGCCCATCACCAGGGACCAGCATCTTTCACTGGCATCAAAAGACTGACCCATTTTCAGTAATAACCTCTGTGCAGCAGACGAAGCCTTTGTCTGGTTTGTATAGCAGACCTGAAAGAGTCTCCGGCTGAGCCGGGTTTGTGGTTTAGAGAAGCAGTGAAGTCTTAGCAGGTGGGAAGGAGGCTCGGCCATGGCTCTCCAGTGAAATCTCGCCTCCTTTCTTTCTGGGAAATTTCCAAGACCCCATCTGGAAGCATCTCTTCTAGGATTCTGGTTTGTCTCTTTCCTGGGGTTAGGTAGGAGGAAGGTCAGTGGGATGAGCTGCCGCCGCAGCCGGCGTCCAGGTCACCGCCGGTTCTCACCACGTACTTCGCAGTCGAGATTCGCCCTCCCTCTGCTCACGCCTCTGCTGGCCTTGGCCACTTACCTGGCGGGAGGATGCAGACCCTCGTCCCGGTCGACATGCCCCCTCAGTCTGTAACTGCAGCACTTGTTCGTTGTCCACCAAAACTTGGCAGGGTGGTGCCAGGAGAGGTCTCGAGGCCCACCTGGGTGCCGGATTCCTTTTGCCCACTCTGTTCCAGAGCCCCGTCTGCTCCTGATGGCCGGGGGCAGCTACCTACCCCTGCCAGGATGCTGACTCCTGTCCTTGCCTGCTGGTCCTGTGGCACAAAGAGCCTGAAGTGACCAGTGACCGCCATAGCTTACAGCCTAACGGACCCCTTTCTGTGTCCCTTGGTGGAAATGTCCCCCCGTTCCTCCCTGAAAGGCAGTGGTGAGAGGACGCCTCCCCCAGTCTCACTTACTAGTTCACTGTTACGTCTGTAACAAATTTCCATAAACTCAGGAGTTTAAAACAACACAAATTTAATATCTTACAATTCTCGAAGTTAGGAGTCTAAAATGGGTCTCACGGGGCTAAAGTCAAGGTGTTGCCAGGGCCGTGTTCCTTCCGAGACCCCAGAGGAGAATTTCTTTCCTGCCTTTTCCTGATTCTAGAAGCGGCCTGTGTCCCTTGCCTCTCGGGTCCTTTCCAGCAACCACAGCATTTCAACGTCTGCCTCTAGCGTCATCTCCTCCCCCGACTCTGGTCCTCCTGCCTCCCTCTATCACTTGTAAGCACATTTATTATTAAATCGGGCCCTCCAAAATAACCCAGGATAATCTTCCCATCTCAGGATCCTCAATTTATTTTTTTTATCTCTTTGGAGACAGCGTCTTGCCCTGTCGCCCAGGCTGGAGAGCAGTGGCACGATCGTAGCTCACTGCGGGGCTCAATCAATCTTCCCGCCTCAGCCTCCAGAGCACCTGGAACTATAGGTGTGCATGACCACGCACAGGGAATTGTTTTATTTTTTGTAGAAAGAGGGTCTCACTGTGTTGCCCAGGTTCATCTAGAACTGCTGGGCTCAAGCAATCTTGTGCTGGGATTATAGGCGTGAGCCATCCATCAGGCCTGGCCCAAATCCTCAATTTAGCGACATCTGCAAAGTCCCTTTTGCCACACACCACAGCACATCTAAGGGTTCTGAGCTTTAGGACATGGACACCTTTGGGGGCTGTTATTCTGCCCGCCTCACTTACACAGCGCGGTTGGCTGTGCATTTTGTGTGGAAAGAGAAGTGGCTGGAGGTAAGAGCATGTTCAGACCCACGGACAGCGGCAAAAGACTTGGCAGCGGCTGTTCTGGGCCTGGAAAATGCAAAAGTTGCAGGCGAGGAATCTGTGGACGAGTCGCTCAGGCAGACAGATCCGTGGGGGTGGACATGCATGTGAAGGTGCCTGTGTCCCATGCTAGCACCACCAGAGCCCACCCCACGGAAGAGGCACTAAACAACCAAGCAGGCAGGTGGTTGGACCAGTTGCAATCAGCCTGCCTCTGTCATCGGCCGGCGAGTAGCAATGGTGGCAGGGATGCAGGAGAGCGTGGGCCCGACAGCACGGGCTCCTACTCACCAAGGCCGATCCAATTAGAGCAACAGAAACCAAAGCTGAGCTCCCAGGGCAGAACCCTGCCCTGAGGAGCTCAACTGGCCCCTGGGCAAAAAGTCGATTACATTGGACTTTTTCCATCCAATACATAGTCCAAATATGGGTCTGTCTTTCCTGCCCTTATGAACACTCTCTGGAGGTTTATAGAATGTTTGATTGACAGATATCAGCACCACATAATATTGCTTTGAACCCAAAGATTCACTTTACAGCAAAGGAGATGTGGCACTGGGCACGTGCTCATGGGATCCACTGGGTCCATGACTTACCACTCCATTCTGAAGCCACCAGCCTGAGCGAGTAACGGAGTGGGCCTCTTGCAGGCTCAGCTGGGTACAGAATATGCCCTAAGTCAGTGACCATCATAAATCACCGTCTCCAGTGGATAAAATGCATGAGTCCGGGAACAAAGTGGTCAAAGTAGGAATAGCTGCCTGACCTTTCCTCCCAAGGACCCATTTGGAGAATTTATACTTCTCATCCCCTCCACATCAGGCTTTGCAGGTCTAGAGGCCTGGTCCTCACAGCGGGGACTGTGTGGCAGCTCTCTGTTTTCAGGTGTGTATCAGCCCACACTGAGCCAACCCATCTATGAACCAAGCTTGGCCTCGTCCTTCTCCATCAGCTGGTCATAAGTGACACCC
>CAUYPO010087177.1:0-12854 GCA_963574435.1 Cheirogaleus major | reverse complement strand
AGAAGGATGGTATCCTTCCTAACTCATTCTATGAAGCCAATTATCACCTTGATACCAAAGCCAGGAAAGGATGCAACAAAAAAAGAAAATTACAGACCAATATCCTTCATGAATATAGATGCAAAAATCCTCAACAAAATTTTAGCAAATAGAATTCAGCAGCATATCAAAAAAATAATTCACCATGACCAGGTGGGCTTTATTCCAGGGATGCAAGGCTGGTTCAACATACGCAAATCTATAAATGTCTCTGTCTTCTTATCTCTCTCCTCTGCTTTCTCTGCTTTTCATTTGATATTCTACAAGTACCTCACCTTCGGCCCTGCAGAATAGGAGGTACCATTCCTCTGTGACAGGTAAGAACTTAATCAACCACAGAGCTGGGATTCAAGCAAGTCAAGATGACAGAATTACACCAAAATCTGTCATCCCCAAAGACCATAAGATTTCCACAGCACTACATTGCCTTTGAATAAATAGAGACTCCTCATTCTTACTCCAGAAATTTACAACCCAGAGATGTCATATAAATTGCTTTCACATAGGTTGGTAAGACCAAAGATAAAATTAATGTGCAAAAGTAGAGACATAAATCTCAATATCATTCCTAGTTCCAGTTGCAACTTGGTGTTGTGCTTCCCATGGCTAGAGTAAAAAAAAAAAAGAAAGAAAAAGAAAAAGAAACAAACAAACAAGATACATATACATACATAATCAGTATTGGCCTCAAGGAAGTGTCTAGCAGTTCCAGGTTGGCACACTTTTCTGGTACTTAACGTTTGAAACAGCAGATTCCCATGGACTGACTCTCAACTTTCCCATGGCAGTCTTTTTTGAATAAGTGGACTGGGACATGTGAGCTAGCATGGTGGCACATACTATGCTGCATGGTGGCACACACCTGTTGCCCCAGCCTCTCAGGAGGCTGAGGTGGGAGTATTGCTTGAGCCCAAGAGTTTAAGGCTGCAGTGAGCTATAATCATGCCACTGCACTCTAGTCTGGGCAATGGAGCAAGACTGTCTCCAAAAAACAAACAAACCAAAAACACCTAGGTGATTTTACTGTACAGCCTGGTTGGGAAGCCCCAGACCAAAGGATCACAACAAGGCCTGCTAAACAACTCATGCTAAGATGTCAATGGCCACTGTCGTGGTGGTGAGATTTAGAGTCAGTTATATCTGGGTTCTGACTCCACACTAATTAAACAAGAATCTATGGACATGAGGACCAAGCCCCTGAATGTTTTTAAAGCTCTGCACCTGACTCTATTTGCAGCTCTGGTTGAAGACCACTGATTAAAGCATACTGCATAGCACCTGACAGGCAGTAGGTGATTTACAAAGGATATGTGGTATTCTTTAATAAGACATGAACTCACCTACGATCAATTAATTCACTTAGCTAGCATGCTCCCCACTCATTCTTTGTATTGGCTGAAGCCCACAGGAATTAACTAGCAACGTTAGAATTGCATCTGAGAGGGCCTGGTAGTGACAAGCTTAGTGAGGCTGGAGGTTCTTTCAATGGCCTTCAGATCACAATCCCACTCCATCATCCAGGCCTGCTTTCCTCTGCAACCATGCATTTCCAGAATATCCTCAGGAATCTCACTAGACCTGTGGAAGGTTCCTGCAGCCTCTTAGACCAGAACAACGCAGGAATAACCATCCACACACTGACAATACAACACACCTTGGGGAAATATGGAATCCCAAGGGTCAACATTCTTGGAGTTCAGACACTTGAATTCTAGTGACACCTTTAACATTAGGTGGCCATGGACCCTTACAACAGTCACATTCTCTCTCTAGACCTAGGGTCCTTGTGATGGTTAATTTCTGTATCAATTTGGCTGGGCCACAGTGCCCAGATGTGTGGCAACTTAAGAACTTGGATAGCAGAAAATTATTTATTTTCACTGGCCTCCAATCATGCACCAATAAACTCAGCCCATGGGCAAAATCCCATTGCTTGGGTTTTTTGTTTTTAGTTTTTTTTTTTTAAATTGTCCTGTTCAATTAGAACACAACCATACTCATTTGCTTAGGACTATGTGTTTATTTGCCTGTGGCTGTTTTTTTGCTATAATAGCAGAAATGAGCAGTTGTGACAAAGTTCGGCAAACATGAAAAGTCAGAAATATTTATTATCTGGCTATTCACAGGATGATGATCGATTTACACTAAGAAATATACAGGTTGGTCTTCATCCCTGGTTCCTGGCACAGAGCTCCTAAAATCCTTGTAATTTCATCAGCAATAGGGGTGACACGAACATCTTTTGTTCTAATATTTGATCTTTGATGCCAGTTTTTGATACAGAGCTCCTAATCCCTTGGAATTTCCTAGGTGAGAGATGCATCTTCTGCCCTAACGAGGTGACTCTCATGGGTTCCTTGATGGAGGCTGATCAACAGAAAGACCAAGCCATGATTAGAGCTTGGAATTTTCTCCCGGGAAGGGGAGAGAGGCTGGAGACTGAATTAATAAACAGTCATCCCCACATGATGAAGCCTCTCTAAAAAATCCTGACCTACTGGGCTCAGAGAGCTTCTGGGCTGGTGCACAAGAACACATCCATGTGCCTGGAGGGCAACACATCCCACCTCCACAGGGAAAGAAGCTCCTGCCCTTGGGATCCTTCCAAACCTCACCCTATGTGCAATGTATCTCTTCATCTGGCTACTCATTTGTATCCTTTAAAATATCCTTTGTAATAAATTGGCAATAGTAAGCAAACGATTTTCCTGAGTTTTGTGAGTCCCTGTAACAAATTATTAAATTCAGGGGGGTTGTGGGAACCTCTGATTTGTAGCCAAGTTGGACAAAGTTTTGGGTAGCCCGGCGTTTTGAGTTGGGAGAGGCAGTCTTGTGGGACTGAGCCCTTAACCCGTGGGATCAGATGCTGTTTCCAAGTAGATAGTGTCAGAATTGAGTTAAATTGTAGGACACCCAGCTGGTGTCAGAAAATTGGTCAGTGTAGAAAGAAAACACACATCTGGTCACAGAAATCTTAAGTGTTGAGAATACAGTAGGAGGAAAAATTGTTTTTTTCCTTAAACATACAGAAATAATTTGTTGATCCCTGCTCTGATTGAACTTTAACATTTCCTTTAGTTTCCTTTAGTTATGTAGGCAGACCACAGTAGTAGTAATAGTGTCCGTGGCTTTGTCATCAAAAGAAATCACAGATATTTTAATACCATGTCATAAATGTAGCAGATATCCTGAAATAACATTTACACTCCTCACCACTTTGCAATTGTGGTAGTCATTAGGCCCATTGCTGAGTCCTGTTATTTAATGTGTTAATAAAGGTGCACATATACTACTATTTCACATTTAAAAAAAGTTTGTAACCATATTTCTATATAACTAGCTTTCTTCATAATCCTATAAATTTTGTTTTATGCATTTAAAACCACTTTTGCTGAGAATTCCATAGGCTGGGCTGCAAAAGGATCGTTGCACAGACAATAAATAAGCATTGCTGATCTGGGAGATCGGCTTTCCAAGATCACACTGGGGAAACGGCATTTGCCTTGAGTGTTTCCGAGCTTCCCCAAGCCTAGGGGGATGGATAAGAGAGGTGCAGAATCTGAAATAGGACCCGTGACTGGCAATTTCAATTAGAATGAAAGACAAGTACCGTTCTCGTGACATCAATGTCATGACCACGACCTCACTGTCCCTCACAGTATTCTGGACAGTCATCAGGAATGTGATTTACAGTTGAGGAAATGGGTCACCCAGGCTCTTCTCGGCCTTTGGTCATTTCTGGTCAGCATGAGCTCTGGCCATAGCACTACAGATGCCAGTCTGCAGGTTTGCGTTTTTCTATAAGAGGCCGTAGGACCTCTGTATTTCTTTTCAATAAATGTGAGGACATGAGACTCTTCTATCTGAGCCTAGTTCCCGCAACTGCCAAGTGGAGATGCTCTTACCTGCTCTGTTGATGATGATACATATAAACATGCACATATGATTGTATATGTATATATGCATGTACACACATTTAAACACATACACATATACATATGTGGCTGTACATGTATATACATATATATTTACAGGCATATACATGCATACATATACATATATGATAGTTATGAGGCTCGAGGGAGATCATGGATCTGAGAAGCTTTGACAAATTCCATAAGGAATTAACTATTAGGAGAAGAGTATTGATAGACATTCATGTGTTTATTCAACATAATTTATTGAGCACCCAACATATGTCAGACCGAGTTCTAGGTGCTGGAAACACAGTAGTGAATAAAAAATCCCCAAGTCTCTGGTAGCATGGAACTTACACTTTAGAGGGGGAAAGACAAGCAAAGAACAATGAGCAAATACTCAAGATAATTTTGGAGAGAGAATAATTCTATGAAGAAGATATCTCAGGGAGTTTTGATTGCTGGTGGGGGCTGCTTTAACTCGGGTGGTCAAAGACCTTTTGGTGGAAGTGACATTTAAGCAGAGAGGTGAAGGACCAAGGAGCCAGCCATGAGGAGGTCTGCAGGAAGTGTGTTTCTGACAGAGGGAACAGCTGGTGCAAAAGCTGAAGGTGGAAATGAGATAATCACGTGTAAGGACAAATGTGATTTCATTCATTTTTTCATGTTTGCAGTGCAGTGTGTTTGCCATGTGGTTGGCAGAGAACACAAGTAGGGTATGAGCACAGACAGCTATCCTGGGGCTTGTCCCAGGATTAAGTGTCATATGGCTTAGAACACAGGAGAAAGAAGTGATGCAATTCCTTCATTTTCTGGAAAAGCCTGGACTCCAGGGAGACCAGAATGAACCAAGCATCTAAGTGGTTGTTCAGCTCAGGGTGGGAAGAGAATACTGGGGATGAGGAGCTCACATTTATTAGGCACCAGCTGTATTCAGTGGCAGGCAGATGTGGCTTCATTTAATGAAGAGTCCACATCAGCCCCAGGGACAAGATATCATTAACTCAACTGGAATTTAGAAACAGAGATCGAGACTGTGCACCTTGCTCAGCATTATACCACTAGCACCATGGGCCTTTCCATCAGGACTGCTATGTCCCCGAAAACACAGTCATGTGAGACTTACAGGCAAACCTCCACTGTGTGCCAGCACAACCCAGGGGATGTCTGGCACCCTGTGAGGCACTTGCCCCTCCTTTGCCACCTTAAGCCAGGAAGACAGCACTGACTCCCATGTGAAGTATACATCTGAATTATTCTTCTACTTCACTGCATCTCCATCTCCATCCTAGTGTAAGTTTCTGTGTGAAAACTGCAGCATCCTCCTATCTGCGTACCCTCCAATGTCCCACGTTCACTGCAGCCTTGAAGAACTTTGCAAAGGCAAGTTCATGTAGACCTCGGCATGCTCAAAACCCTGCAGTGGCTTCCTGCTGCCTACAGGGTACAGCTCTAGCTCCTTCCAAGGCCCAAAGAGCTCTCCTGACCCATCTCTCTCACCCCTCCTTTCTCCTCTCACTGATGGTCACGCAGCTCTACGACCTCCCCCCTGACATCCTTTTCCTGGGTCCTCACACACATTCTTCCCTTTATCTTAATCATCTTCCTCACACTCTTTATCTATCTCACTCTAACTCCTCCCTCGAGTGGTGGCTCAAATCTACTTGTGTCAGGAGGCTTTTGCTGACCATACCAGGTCATCACCACATGCCCCCCAAGTACCCTGTATCCAAAACACCCTGTAAGGCCCACCAGGACCCCTGCTCTGTCAGCACCAAGAGGTGAGGGCTCATTTCTGTCTCTCCAGGCTCCAGCAGAGTTTCAAGCATTATCTGCCTAAGTGAATTGAACTGTGACTTCCTCAATAGCATAGCATGAGAAAAAGACCCTCTGAGGACTTGTCTTCCAGCCTCGTATCCTATTCTCAAGTTGGGTAAGAAGAGCCATGTCCCTCTCCTGAATTTTCATAGGTGAGAAACTTCAGCCCAATCTTCCTTTGCTCAGGTAAAGAACCACAGGCCACTGTCCTGTTCCCAGTTCTATCTGTCCACTTGCCAAGTTTTGGGGGACTGAACATGATTTCATTCTTGGTGCACACTCCAGCATCTCCCAGGCTCCCTCTTTGTTTCCTCTCCAGCCTGCAATACATTTCCCCCCTTGCTCCCCTCCCAATCCCACCTCCTGCAACCATCTTTTGCTGTTTATGAGAAGGATCCCATTTCTAAGGCTCATGCTTTGCCAGGGCTGCTTGGCACAGGGCTGCCTTCTCCCTGAGATGTCTGCCAGACCAGCTCAGGCACCGAGGCAGGAGCCGCCAGCCCTCCCTTTCCTCTGCATTGGTTGTCAAGAGCTCTGCTCACCTGAAGCTTCCAAAATAGAAATGTGCTGTGACCTCCACTTAGCAGGCTGCCTCCCTGATGGACAAACCTGCCTGGTACATGCCAGCATCCTGACCCCAAGATGGCTAGGAGGCTCAGAGGCTGTGGGGTCCCAGTAGAGTACATTGGTAGGGATGCTGGCGGGAAAAAGGCAAGGCGGGCAAGAGGGAGCCTGGACAGGAGAGAGCAAAGAAAAGGCACCCAGAGGAGCCCAGGCAGAGAGGAGAAAGGAAGGAACTGGCTGGGAGGGACCCTTGGGTGGGAAATAAAACCTAAATAGAGAACGAGGAAGGAAGGCATGAGGAGAACTCTCTGAAATTGTGCATTTGTGGGTGGAAGATATATTTAGAAATTCTCATTGAGTATCTGCTGTATTGCTCCTAAATATCTGCTCAGGGCTTTTCTCCAACTATGCATTATTATTCATTCCCATTTTTCAGAGGAGGAAATGGGGGCTCAGAGAAGCAAAAAAGACTAAGTGTGCATCTTCGACTCTCCAGCACACAGTCCGGTGTCAGGTACAAAGCAGGTTCTACTTAACAAAGTGCTGCATGAAAACATGAAGATATTAATGAATTCAGCATGTCTGATTCCAAATTCTGTTCTTTTACCGTTATATTTTCCTGCATGTCTCTCAACAGGAAACACACATATGAAGGAATGATCAATGTAGTTAAGTGAACAAATGTGATTTCTTTGTTTTCTTATGTTCTTCTCCATTTCTGGCAGGAACTCCAGTGCCAGGTTGAAGGGGGTCTTCCTGGTCTCCCTTGAGCCTTCAGCAGTGCAGGTTAGTGCAGCCAGCAGGCTGCTATCTCTAGAAACTTCTCAATGGGTTCCTGACACCCTTCTCATCACCTCCACCTTGTGCTGGGTTGGGCCATAGGGAAGGTATCAGGAAGACATTATCTAGGATTTGAAAGTGTTCTGAAAACATGGAGAAATATAGACATGCGGAAAGTGATCATGGCTGCTGTTACACACTTAGTTCTATAAAATAGGAGCTGGGGCATTTCTGACATCATCTTTTACAAACTGGTTCCTTATAGTAGTAGGAAAATATGGTCACAGGTTTACAAGCCTAGTAAGGTCAGGGCTAGAACCTCAATCTTTTGATTTCTATTCATTCAATTCAAACACATATTTGTCAAGCATCTACTTTTTGCCAGATAGACACTGTGTTAGGCACCAAGGATACAGATGGGGCGCGTCTTCAGGAGTATAGAGTCAGAGGAGGAGATGTAGATCAAACAAGAGGGCAAAGTATTACAAGTGGCTGTGAAGAAAAGAATAAAGATGCTGCAAGGAGATCCACTCTGCTGATGGTAAGAAGGCCAGAGAGGGATTCTCTAAGAAAGTGACCCTGGGGCCAGCTATTTGGAGGTGAACATATCTGTGTTGTAAGTTACACCTGAGAAATAAGGAAATCAAGAAAATGACGATTTACTTTGATTCAATAATAATAACCATTTATTAATGCCTACTATGTGTCAGTAACTGTCTGAGGTGACACAGCTAGGAAGTGCCAATGTGATATTTGAACTCAGATGTGTTTGCCTGGGAAGCTCTATAGATAATGTCCTTACATTCTCTTTAGAGATGAGTATCCCATGGAGACGAAGAAAGGGGAGCAATTGCAGCCTGTGTATGGAGAATTTTCTATAGTGTTTTCATGAATATCTTCCCCCAAAAAAGAAGTATAAGTTGTATTTATTAGGCTTAGGTTAGACACTTGGAATATTGCTATGGCTTAGATGTGGTTTGTCCCTGCCAGAACTCACACTGAAATTTAAATGCCAACATGGTGGTGTTGGGAAGTAGTGCCTTTAGCATGTGATTAGGTCTTTAAAATAGATTAATGTCTTTCTCAAAAGACTGGAATGGATTAATACTTGTGAGAGCAGGCTATTATAAAGTGATGCTGGCTGTTCTGTTTTGCTCTCTTTGCACATGCTCATTTACCCCTCCCCTTTTCCACCATGCTATGAAGCTGCATGAGACCCTCACCAGATGTGGCTGCCTGATCTTGGACTTCCCAGCCTCCAGAACTGTAAGCCAAAATAAATTTCCTTCTTTATGAATTATCCAGCCTCAGGTCTTTCATTCTAGCAACACAAAATGGATTAAAACAGAAAATTGGTATTGAGGAGTGGAGTGTTTCTATATAAACACCTGAAACTGTGGAAGCAGCTTTGGAACCGAGTAATGAATAGTGGCTGGAAGAATTTGGAGGAGCAGGCTACAAAGAGCCTGTATTGCCATGAAGAGAGCATTAACTGAGATTCTGGTGTGAGTTCAGAAGATGAGAAGACTAGGGAAAGTCTGGAACTTCTTAGACATTGGTTAAGTGGTCATGACTAGAATGCAGATAGAAATATGGACAGTAAAGGGCATTTTGATGAGGTCTCAGGTGGAAATGAGGACTATCTTACTGTAAACTAGAAAAAAGGCCATCCTTGCTACACAGCAGCAAAGCACTTGGCTGCATTATGCCCATGCCCTACGGCTTTGTGGAAGGCTGAACTTTAATAACAATGGAATAGTGTATCTGGCAGAAGAAATGTCTAAGCAGAAAAGCACTTAAGTTGCTATGTGGTCACTTCTAACTGCTTACAGTGAGATACTAGAGAAAAGGGAAGCAGAGTGAAGAGATTTGGAAAATTTGCATTCTGGTCATGTGGTAGAGAATGAAAGCATTTTCAGCAGAGAAAGCCAAGGATGTGGCCCAGAGACCATTTGCTATGGAAATTCATATGGCTAGAAGGGCCCCAGGGGTTAGTCATCAGGACAATGAGGAAAAGACCCTGAAAGCATTTCAGAGATCTTCAAGGCTGCCCCTCCCATCACAGGCCCAGAGGCCTAGATGGGCAGAATGGTTTTGAGGAATGGGCCCGGGGCACCCTCCACTGACTGGCTGCCCAGGGTCACCTCAAGACTCCGCCCCAACATTCTAGCACAGTTCCCCTTGGCCATCCTAGTCATAGTTCAAGTGGCCCCAGGTGGACAACTCCAGAATGTGCAAGTGGTAGACCTTGGCGGGGCCTGCCTGGTGCTGATTCAGCAGGTGTGCAGACTGCAAACCTATGCAGGTGTGGCTTCCTCCACCTAGACTTCAAAGAATGTTGCAGAAAGCCTGTGGGTCTGGGCAGAAACCTGCCATGGGGCAAAGCTGTGAAAAGTCTCCATGAGAGCAATGCCCAGTGAAAATGTGAGATCATGGTCCCCAATGAGACCCCAGAATGTTAGAGTCACCAGCACTGTACAAGGCCCGCTCTTGAAAGCCATAAGCAGCAGCATGCAACTACAACCTGAGAGAATAACTACATGGGCTGCACCCAGCACAGCTGTGAGGGAAGACCTATCCCAGGCCTTGGGAGCCCACCCACCACCCAGTGTGACCAGGAGGTGGTGCATGGAGTGAAGGACTTTAAGACTTAATGTCTGCCTGGCTGCGTTTCTGATTTGTTTGGGGCCAGTTCCTATCCTTTTTGATATAGGAATGTTTACCCCATGGTGGTATTGACACTGTATTTTAAAAGTAGATGACTTTGTTTTTATTTTATAAGTTCACAGTTGGAAAGAGTTTGCCTTGGTCTCAGATGAGACTTTGGACTTTGGCCTTTTGAGTTGGTGCTAGAATAAGTTAAGACTTTGGGGACTATTGGAATGGAATGATTGCATTTTGACTGTGAGAAGAACGTGAGTTTTTGGAGTCCAAGGGGGGAATGTTACAGTTTAGATGTGGTCTGTCTCTGCCAAAACTCATGTTGAAATTTAATTGCCAATATGGCCATGTTGAGAGATGGTGCCTTTAAGATGTGATTAGGTTATTAAGATGGATTAATGTCTTTCTCTGGAGACTTGGTTGGTTCTTATGGGAATATATCTCAGGGATGAATTAGTTCTCATGGGAGCAGGTTGTTATAACTAATAATATAAACCCAAGTTTGCCTCTCCTGTTTTGCTCTCTTTGCATGCACTCACTCACCTTTCTGCTTTTCTGCCATGCTGTGAATCAGCTTAAGGCCAGCTGATCTTGAACTTGCCAGCCTCTAGAACCATAAGCCAAAATAAGCCTCTTTTCTTTAGAAATTACCCAGTCTCATGTACTCTGTTATAACAATGCAAAACAAACCAAGACAGATGTTTTGATTAAAAAATGCTTTAGATACAATAAACTGATCTTTTCCTTCAAACTTTAAAATGAAACACTTCCCCCATGTTATTAAAATTTTTATGGAATCATTTTCTGTGGCCATGTAACAGTACATAGACTGGCTGAGAGTGGTCACACACCCAAATGGGATGTCTTCAAGGGTGGTAGAAGTTAAATGTGGGCATGTAAAGGGGTTTGGGTATGAAACCGGAGGGAGGGGTTGGAAGTGACGCCAGGCTGAACATGCTGGCCCAACTAAAGACAATCAAGTTCAATTTATTTAAATATTTGGCAATCTAGTAATTTTACTCAGAGGTAGGTACCCCCCAAATTTGAAAACAGATATTTAAAAAAACTTGTACACCAATGTTCATAAAAGCTCTATTTACAATAGTCAAAAGGTAAAAACATCCAAACATCCATGTATGAATGAATGGATAAACAAAATGCTGTCTATCCATACAATGGAATATATTCAGCCATAAAAAGGAATGAATTACTGATATATGATACAATGTGGATGAACCTCGAAAACATGATGCTGAGTATGAGAAGCCAGACAGAAACTATGTGTAGTTCCTGTGTATGATTCCATCTTTATGAAATATCCAGAATAGGTAAATCCATAGAGACAGAAAACTGATTAGTGATTGCTAGGGGGTGAGGGAAAATGAGATGTGAATAATTGCTTAATGGGGTACAGGGTTTCTGTTCGGGGCAATGAAAATGTTTTAGAACTAGGCAGAGGTGATGGTTGCACAATATTGTGCATGTATTAAATACCACTAAAATGTACACTTTGGAATGGTTAATTTTATGTTACAAAAATTTTACCTATGGACACACTTGAAGCTCTGACTCGGGTGGGGCAAGGGTAATATATATAACCTAAATATTTGTACCCCCATAATATGCTGAAATAAAATAAATAAATAAAAATGAAAACTCTGAGAGAAGAATGATAAATGCCTCTGGTGAACACGGAAGTGCTGTAGGACCCCAAACAGAAACGTTCACCCATGGCTGCTTGGACCAGGGAAGGATTTGTAGAAAATGTTCATGTAGATCTGAACTTGAGGAGCAGGCAGGATTTGGGGAAGCAAAGATCCATGGTGGAGAGGGCAGGTACAGATGACCTTTCCAGAAGGACAAACGTGAACTTGGACAGGTGTGCTTGTGGACACCATTAAGGAGTCCACTTTCTAGCCTAGGCTTCATGAGGGGCAGAAGCAAGGGAGCAGCCAGGGAGGGCAAGATGCCTGTGCTTCGTGTGCAGCGGATGAAGCTCTCTGAACACTTGGGAGCCAGGGAAACACGATCAGAGGGTGGAGACAGCAGAGCAGTGAGGATGTGAGTGTCCAGATCAGACCTATCTAGGGAGGGGCCAGCAAGGTGGGGGCTGAGAAATAAAGTGAATCTTCTCTTTCATTGATTGCAAGATCATTGTGAGAACAGAAAGCAGGTTCTTATACTCTTGTATCAAGGTACAAACCCAATAAGCATCTTCTTTTTGTCTATAAAAGTATAGAATTGGGGTGTTATGTAATCAAATAAGGTGAATAAAGATCATAACACAATGTGTAACGAAGAGTAGCTGCTGACACCTGGCAGTGGCGGTGATGATGGTGGTGATGGTGATGATGTTGGTATGGTGGTGATAATGATGTTGGTGATGATGATGATGGCGATGGTTGGGACAGTGATGGTGATGGTGGGGATGATAATGGTGATGTTAGTGGTGGTGATTGTGTTGCTGATGGTGTTGATGACATCAGTGATGGTGATGATGGTGATATGATGCTTAATGTCAAAAGCCGAAGTTTTTTGGGGCAGAGCCAAGCCTGAGCAGGTGCTAGAGAAGAAATTCCTCTGTCTGCAGATTCATGAAATCAGGACTCAGATGAATCTTCTCAGTCACTTCACCCTAAATGGGAAATGGTCCATCACAAATGAATCACGTGTTCTTGTCCACCACTGGAACAAAAGCAGGCATTCCCTGACATTCGTGCCTCTGACCCCCAGAGATGACCATGAACAAGGAGAGAGGTAGCTTTAGAAAAGGGAGAGAGGAGCAAGAGAGAGAGCAGAGAGGAATGGGTTAGAGGGGGAAGAGAGGAGAAAGGACAGAAATATGACTTGTCCACAGGGTCACTTGCCTCGGAAGGTCCCTGTCATCCCAGATGGTCAGTTCTAGGTGCCCCTCCTTCCTGGGGAGGGCCAGTTTCATGCATTTCTGCTGAAGGGCTGAGAAGGTGGTGGGGGGAGCTGCAATAGTGGAGGCTGCCGCCCCCTCCTGGTGTTTGCTGTGAGCAGTGGCACCCTGCATGCCCAGGTGGCCCAGAGCAGCGAGGACAGAGCCAAGGA